>JANDJT010000050.1:15127343-15138008 GCA_024331685.1 Stegophilus panzeri
TGTTCCAGACAAGGTCTTGTACGTGAGCATCAAGGCCTTGAATTTGATATGGGTGGCTACAGGAAGCCAGTGGAGGGCGATCAAGAGGGGTGTGACATGGGTTCTCTTGGGCTGATTGAAGAAATTAACCGGATTTGGGGCAACTTTCAGTACCATTTTTCCGTATATTTTAAATAAAATCCACAAACTGAGTGTTACAAATATAAACTTCGACTAAAACTTTACACGACTGTTTGTCAAATTATATAAGAGTGAAAAGAACCCAATACACACAGACACACACCAGAATACATTTAGGACTGTAGTTTCATTCAGTGCTTTTTGTGCATCCATAAAAAATAATGCATAAAAACTTATATATAATATATACTAAGTATATAACCAATTACATAAACAGTAAACTGAACAAAGTCGTTCTCGGTGACTCTGGGTATTAGGCTAAAGCTAGCGGCGTCGCATTACGTGCATATGACGTCATGTGCCATTGACTAGGAAGCGGTTTATACTTTCCGGTTGGTAAAAAAAACTGCTAGTGTTCTATTTGAGACGATATTACCTTTCTAAAATTCACACACACTAGACTGTACAGTACACAGTGCATAGTGTAAGTGTATAGTACGTCATTTGGGACACAACTTTAGTATTTACTCTCCGATGCGGGTTTTCGGAAGAGAAGTAATGTAATGGAGTAAATCTCCCCCGTGCCGCGCGGAGACCAACTAATCCATAATGAGATTCGTTGACAACGATCTTCATAATCAATTATTATCGATTAATTGTTGTAGCTCTACCGATAACCAAGTTGGGCAGAACCTGCCGATAACCAATTAATCAGCCGATAATTTTTAAAATTAATCCTGAATGAAAACACTCAAAGTAAAATATTGCTGAACTTTATTACAAAAATAAACAGTACTGACTGCACCATGAAAATGCACTGTACTTTTTAAAATTAAATAACTATATAAATAATAATATACATTAACTATTAAAAAATATTTAAGTAAATTGAAGAACCGAAAAGTAAAACTACAAACAACAATAGATCGGTTATTTCGAAATCAATTACACACGTTTCTTAACCTGTTCACGTGGAGCGTCCACCATACGAGCCTATGTGTAAAAGATGTTCATATCGAAACACCACCGTATTACAACCAGTGCATTAATAAACCTCGGAGCCGTAACTACTGTCAGAGCTGCTGTTCTAGTCAATCTCCTAATCGAGCAGTTTTGAGAATTCAACAGTGCTGTGGCGTAAAAATTATTCTGACTGATGAAACGTATCAAAATCTTTTACTGTAAATGGAAACAAAATAAACAACAGACTGTTAGGAGCCATGTGATTAGGAGTGACGCAGATACATCGGGCCCACTCCGCAGCAAGGTACAAGGTGTACACGCATGTGTACGGCCAAGAGCAGAGACAGAGAGAGCATTGTGGAGCACTTCTGGGAGAGGGTGGCTGAAGTGGAGCACTTTAAATCCTCTCGAATTTGCAGCAGCAGTGTCAAAAAAAAAAAAAAAAAAAAAAAAAAGAAAGAAAAGACTATACACAAAACCAGGAGAGTGTACCATCAAGACAAAGGGAGAAAACGGTGAAGGAGGAAAGGTGAACTGGTGTGATCAAAGCTGCTGAAAGGCTGATCAAAGGGTTGTGCTGGGTAGAGAGCCTTATGACGTGTGTTTGAGAATAAAGTAGAGAGAATCAGAAAGAGAGAAAATTTCTTAGGAAATTACTGAGAAAGGGAGTGGTGGGTGAGCACACAGGGGTGGCGGTAGCTGATAACGCTTGAGCAAGAGTTTGTGACCTCGTAACTCCAGACACGTGGCTGAAAAGCACATCAACCTCACCAATATACTGTCAATACAGCCAAGCTGTAAAAAAAATAATAATAAATAAAATAATAATAATAATAATAATAATAATAATAATAATAATAATAGTTCAACTCGCACACACTGCTGTCATGCACATCAAGGGGCTCAGCTTGCAATACCAAGCATACCTGACATTCCTGCAGGTAGACCTGCACTGAAATCGAATACTAAGCTATGATTTACAGAGCTGCCACTCCTCAGTCAAGCCGTGAAAAAAAAAAAAAAAAAACAACACACACACAGACCCACACGCTGAACTCTGAGAGGAAGAGGATGTTAAAGATCCTGATGAAGATCGAGCCACATGACTCCTCAGGATCAGCTGCTTCAGAAAGAATGCAAATATTGACTTGAACTGAGGCAAGGCTGTGTAATGTACACTGACTCGCGCACACCCATGGGCTAGCACATTTTACATACACACAAGGTGAACTGGTATGCAGGGAACGTGTCAGAAAAGCAGGCAGGGAGGTCAAACACAATGGCATGTGACTTGCCTTGCAACATCAGAACACCATGGCTAAATGATTCAACAACACTCGTTCACTTACACCGTTCACCTAAACGTGTGCTCTAATTACGACGACTCACAAAAACAGCTTGACTACGGTGAAACAGCTGATCTTACACCAGTGTTTAGAAGAATTAGTTATTTATTTATTTATTCACACCCAGCCCAACCCAGACTATTACTGCATGCACTGAAATAGTGGAAATTTCCAGCTCTGACCAAACGAGCCCGACATCATCCACTGAATAAGAGAACACCACGTGGAAATCTTCACTGACTTAAACACCGACTTGCTGAACTTAAGAGAAAGGAACTCTCAGTCATGACAGAAAGGATTCGCTGATTTCACACAGATTCAAAATGAACAGATGTTTGACAAACACCGACATAACATAAACCTACATCAAAAGTAACGTCTGAGAATCATCAAACTTGAACGAAAGGAACGACTTCAACAGCGGTGACCGATTCGGATCTGTTAACCTTGAGGCTGAAGGCTGAATCACGAATTCACGAAACTACACGCATCTAACATGGAGGCAGAACGATATAGCGTTATTTATCACCAGACAAGCTAAAATATTCAACCTCAAGCCGATACTCCAGAACTTCTTATACGTAATCTCGATCCACTGCAATTGCAGCATGTGTGCGATTACAACAAGCAATCATTGACACGTTTCCCTGTTTGGAGGAAGAAAAAAAAAAAAAAAAAAAAAAAATAATAAAACCACTTGATCTCAAAAACACTTGATAAACGCAGATGTTGGGGCAAACAATTAACATTTATACAAAATGACCCTTTTTAAGTACTTCATTAGTTACACGCATTCATATATCAAGCTCCAAATAAGTAAAACCTTTTTTTCAGGGGAAAGTATGAGTGTTTATATATGCATCTGATCGCACATGGATACCAAATAAATAAATAAATAAATAGATAGATAGATAGATAGATAGATAGATAAATAAATAAAACCAACACCAGGGAAAGGGGAAATAACCAAACTAAATTTGACTGCATTACTCATGGTTTGGGAAGTTGAATAAAACCACATTAACACTTTTCGTAAGACTTTCTCTCAGCCTCGTATCAGTCTTAACCTATGGCCTTTATTGTTCGAGTGTAATAGTTGTACTTTTGCATTGTTTTGTACATAACGCAGTATTTGAAACACTTACCGACTGCCCTGACAACTGCCCTCGGGCTTATATTAAGTAAGTATTGAGTAAACCGGTTTTCTGTTCTTTTCTCAGTACAGGGAAACGTGACGAAATGTACATCTGACACAACCACACATACGCTCTAGATGTGGCAGGTTATAGATAGAGTTGAACAACACTGGAGTGTTCTCTTAGGACAAGATTACATTAAAAAAAAAAAAAAAAAAAAAAAAAAAAATCCCCAGGTATGTAGTGTATGTGACGGGCATCACAAACAGCAAAAGGAGAGGATGCTTAATTCGCTAAACCATTAAGTGCTCTTTGAAATTCTACATGTGCTGCAAACCTCCGTAAACATAACTCGGTTCTTTCCATTTGTTAATCATGTTCAGTATTACTCAGACTGGTCATGTCTTCCAGTCAGTTGATTGAATCCTAGTCCTCCATACAGACAGGTAGTGAACATGCCCAAACATGCCTCCATCAATACCATCAAGCATGCACAACATCAGGAGTATGTTTACTACACTGTCCGTCTCGGACAAACACCAGATGTAAGTCCGGATCAACCCTGAACGCCTACAGGTTAAAGTACGGACTATATGAGTTCCGACGGCGGGTGGGCAGCCACACCTGTGCGCACTCACACACACACACACACACACACACACACACCTCATCTGCCAGGCACATAAACTTATCCCAAAGCACCCAAAGGACGAGTGGATTTAGAAGATGTGTCCACTGGGATTGCTGCTGCTAGGCAGCGGTGTCTGCACACGTCTCTCCAGAGCACAGAAAAAGGGGCTGAGATGGAGCCGGGGTGAAAAAAAGAAAATCACAAAGGCGCCGTTTACACCTTAGTGTATAGCATAACATTTGTGTGGTTTATTTTTTAACAGGATCACGAATGCACAACATTTGACGTTGCAAAAAAAAAAAAAAAAAAAAAAAAAACAACCAGTGGAAACATATCTGGCTGTCAAGTAAGTGTAAATGCAATCTGTACAGTGTGTATGCATCAGCTTGGCATTTGAGACAAAAGGCCACACCCACAGGATATACTGTTATTAAATCATTAAGTGAAGAAGAAGAAGAAGAAGAAGGAAAAAACCAAACAGGAAATGACAGACAGTTCTTATCGGTATTCATGTTGTAGGATTAAAATAATCTAGTAAATCCGATCCCTGACCGCCTTCCCCATTCTTCCTAAACTATCTTATTTGCATAGAAAAATAGGCTCACAAAGTGTACGCAATGGAAGTGATGAAAACGTGTCCACGTGCCAGGTGGAAATACAAGTCTTTTTCTAAGCCGGTTGATATCCAGCTGTAAACCGGGACCGAAGACCCTAACTCGATCCTAAAATTGGAAATACTCCCTTTAACTCTTTAAGGGTGGGTTTGCGTGACCTAGTGACCCGGGAGGGGCCGAAACTAGGCTTTAAGATGCTTTGGGAATACACGGTACAATAGAACGGTACAATCTTCCGGTAAGAGAAAAGTCATGGAGAATAGAAAGCTAAAGTTAGGGAGGATGGGAGGGGGATATCGCTGGTATGTTGTCAAGGTTACAGCAGAGACATCAAGAGGTGCGTACAAACCATGAAGACGTATGTGTATGAGTCATAAACATCCTGAGTGCTTGGAGAATGAGTGAGCTGGGAGGAGTAATGATGCAGTGAGGAGTTCCACAGCAGTCTCAGTGTCTCAATTCTGTAGGTCTCAATTCTGTCACGATGTACTGGAACAGATGCATTTTCTGTTCTTTCAATGTGTTATTTTGAGCATTCCTAATCACACCGCCTTTCGCCCTCACTCTCGGTTCTTCTTCTTCTCTTATTATCTGGTAGACTAGACGCCTTTAGTTCTTATAATCACTCGAACCTACGTTACACATGTTTTGATTTTATCTGTGACCTGTTCCAATTGACATTTACAATTCTTTATCAATATTTCTCTGTGTGCATATAATATATATATATATATATTACACACACACACACACACACACACACACACACACATATATACATACACACACTGCTTTCTGGATCATTAAACTAAGAAGCTTTCACTGAACGATGGTGTCGGTGTGACTTCTTCCTGGGCCCGTACGAGAGAAAATCAGCCAGAGCAGGGTTCAAATTTTGGTTCTGTCTGGTATCAGACAAAGTAGTTCACTTAAGTTTCCTGGTATCGGAAGCGGGGATATCTGGACGGAGGTAAGCGAGAGATTTTAATTCTTTATACCTTCGTGTAGATATCTGGATAAAATCTTGAAGTGCTGGTTGAAATATCACATTTTGATTCATTTACAGCATTTGGCACATTTATCTCATTTATACAAATGAGCAATTGAGGGTTAAGGGCCTTGCCCAAGGGCCCAACAGTGGTAGCTTGAACTCCTGACCTTCTGATCAGTAACCCAGAGCCTTTAACCACTGCGCCACCACTGCCCATAAAATTGTAAATGAGCACTTATATAGCACTGTGTCTCATTCACCCATTCACACACCAGTGGTAGCAGAGCTGCCATGCACGGCGCTAACTTGCAATCGGGAGCAACTTGTGATTCAGTGTCTTGTCCAAGGACACTTTGGTATGTGGAGTCATGTGGGCCAGGAATCAAACCGCCAACCCTACGATTAGGGGACAACCCGCTCTACCACCTGAGCCACAGCCGCTCACATCGTTTCCATGAACAGAGTCTGTCTTAGAGACGCTGTGCACATGTGATTCGACAAATTCTCAAAAGAAACTACACAGGTTGAAATATCACGCTGTTTCAGGTCCATGGTGCTTCTGCGGGCTACCATGTGATTTGACAAAGCATCTTTGCATCTTTTACCCGTTATCTGACTGAACATTATATCCAACACGGTCTGATATCCTCTGGTGATTATTCAATTATAAGCTGTAACTATGGGTAGAAACAGTCAATCTAAAAATCACACTAAATCAGTGGATATAGAAAGAAAAATATAACAAAATCTACCACGTTTATTGAGCAAACAGCAAACAGCGGATAAGCCGAGCTCTGGCTCAGAGCCAGAAGGAACTGAAGCATGCTTTAGCACCGACCCCAATGCCGCTGTGCCATTAATACAAGTAGGAAAAAAGCTTTACACTGAAACCTCCTAGTATTATGGACATAAAAAGCGAGATGTGATGCTTTGCCTTTGAAAGATAAACCTGGTCATTCTGTTGATTCACTTAAAACAGAAGACTAGATACGTCAGTCCAGACTTTCGCAGTATTTTGTTAAAGGTCCTTGGTCATGACGTCATGAGGAACTTTTACTCGCAGGCTCATGAGTCCTCTAGCTCATTTTAATTCGCTTCCAGTGTGAAAACAATTCACGTTTGCCTTTAACCGGCAAACATTCCATTTTATTTACTGTAATGCATCACGATGAAGGTGCTTATAGTTTTTTTTTTTTTTTTTTGGGGGGGGGGACATTAGAGATTCCGTAGTTGTAGCGTGTTAGTGCATGCTGGGAAATGTAGTCAGGAAGTTCTCATAGTACAAACTTACTATGAACACTGAAGTTCAGGTATGCGTCTCGTGTGTATTATTTTCAGTCAATACGTCCACATTTATAAAACACACTCCCTACATGTCACAGCTCCTGACAATTCAAGATCATGTTTTACCACGAATTTGTCGTCACTTCGTCTTCTACTTTCAACCTATTAGGTAGACACTTCATGTTTAAACTGAAGTGTTCGCTTACAATGCGTAATGGTGGATTCTCTCTGTCCACTCAATCTAATCTGGGTTTTAGGCACCGCCTCTAAATGCTTCAGGCATTAGAACTTTACATGTAGCAAGACTGATACTGATGGAAACTGATGAATGGTATGTATATATATATGTGTGTGTGTGTGTGTGTGTGTGTGTGTGTGTGTGTGTGTGTGTGCGCGCTTGCTTGTTTGTTTGTTCAGAGTGAGCCAGCAGTCACACAATCTAGGTTTCTCCACTGTTGCAATACAGTAACCCCTTGACCTCTTGCACCCATTTCTGACTTCTTTCCCCACTGGAACAAATCCTCCTCCTCTCTCTCTCACACACTCAGTATCAAGTGTTCTTGTGTGGATCAGGCAGGTCATTATACCAAAATAGAAGCCATTGTCTGGAGTCATCAGTCTGGGAGAAGGTATATACTTGATGTGTGCACAGCAAGGCATTAGTTTGGCTACCTAAGGTTCAACTTGTCCGAAACTCCTTTAAGATTTATGAAATATTGCCGGACGACGTATACATTAGTGAGCTAGCTCACCAGGCAAGTTAAAGCGCTGGTTTTGGTTGCCATGGAAATTGGTGAGGTTAAAAGGTGGTAGCTAACGTAATGGCCGGCTAGTTCGTTATTTAAGTGCGTTAATACGGACTTACGGAAACAGACAAATTTATGATTATTATCCACTTCTAACAGTTTCTAATGCAACATATTGAGCTTGTGTTTTAGTCAAAAATGTCTAGCAAATTGTCAGCGTTTCCACAGGTTCAGAAAAGAGTGACTGATTAACCAGCGTCATCCGTGACCACTAATTAACGCGCCTCATAATGTGCAGCAGGTGGTGGGATTCGAAAGCATGTGCTCTAGTTACACAGTTACAGCATCATGGTGCAGCACACACCACGATACGAGTTACGTTTAAACAGACCACACACACTCCAATACCATACTTTCGTAAAATAAAAGTTTCCAGTTCAGGAGGAGGGACGACTTTCTTTTCTGGCTGTTAAACCTACTTTGAGGGCAGCAATAGCTCAGTGGTTAAGAATGCTGATCGGAAGGTTGTAAGTTCAAATGCCAGCACTGCCAATCTGCCACTGCTGGGCCCTTGAGCAAGGCCCTTAACACTCAACTGCTCAGGAGTATAAGCGAAATAAACGTAAGTCTCTCTGCCAAATGACGCAAATAGAAAATAGAAGTACTTATCCACCAGGCACCAGGCAAGATAAAAAAAATCAGCACGACATCTGCTTGTCCCAGGCTACTGATTTGTCTACCCATGCACCATTAACTCGATTACTGAAATCTGAGAAACACAGAACAGCATCGCTGTCCCTGACTGTTTTATTGGATAAACTTGGCGGAAACAAGCAGAGCTCTGTTCCACTTGTTCCCCTGAGCCGGCCCCCTGAACAGAACAATCAGTACTAGCAGGAAGGGCAGAACTTCCTGACACTCACTGGAATGCTGCTTGTCAAAGTTATTTTTTTGGTGTGGGAGGAGGGAAGGTGTGAGGGGGAGGGGTGAATCAGCTGATCTGAACCAAAAGAGCTGCTTCGAAAGAAAGAAGGCATGACCTCAGAGCATGCTCAGGAAATCGATTCTTGGAACTGTTCGGGTTTTCTCGTCCAGTATGCATGATGTCACGTTCACAGACTCGCTTGAACACCAACGCACAGCAGCAGCTTATGTGAGGCAAATGAGACTTCAGCAAAAGAAGACCTGGCTTTGACGGCCAGAGAACAGGATGTGTGACAAGACAGGGCTGGCTGACGATTACAAAGCACTTTCAAAACTGAACAGGACATGCACGGACGTTTGTCAGAGTCTTCCATCGCGGAACGTCAGGTCAATGAGGGCTGTGTTTACCAGAGTTACATCATCCTCAATCGCGCTGGTCATCGTCTTTTATCCCCCACAGGTCAATGACATCAGCGTGATTCAGATCGTGGGTCGATGGGTCACCAGACTTCCAGAGCGGTGAACATGGTTAACGCGCATCTCTGCCATTTTGGCGGGAAGTTTCTGAGACCATGTCCTGTTTCGCTACATCACTTCAAACCTGCCGCATCTCGGTCTTCTTTAAGAAGCGGAGGCGTGTGCAGTTAAGCTTCGTGTACAAAGCACATTATGAGGCAACACCCCAATAGTACAACGTCTTCTTGCACACCCCCCTAGACAACAGGGTGCGTTGTTCATAAATAAATCCAGCTACACTGAGGACTATACGGACTATTAAACAGCCACGAAAAGAAAAGAACTAAATGTTTGCTATTATAATATATTTTCCCAAAGAATGTAAAAGTAGTGAAGGTGATACGGCACTACGATCGTGACGGCACAGTGATGCGTCACACCGATATCTTCCGAGTGGTTTTTAGCTGACTGTTAACTGAGGAGGCTGTTCTAATCTTTATTACTGTTGGGAATTTCGTTCATATTACACCTCTAATATCCACATTACTCCATTATGTGTTCCGCGTCATCGGTGTAGTCATGGCAATAAAGCAATCTTGAATTGAAGTGGGAGAGAGAGCAAGGCTAACAAGATCTAACGATCTCTCGAACAGTGAAAGCAATATTAAAGCGTTAAGAGGAAAGCGTCGAGAATCTTATCTCCCATCACTGCGCTACACAGCACACATCCCTTCTGCTGTTTTAGGTCTTATCTCTAGAGCTTTGTCTAAAGGAGGGTTCCTTTCGGTTACTATGGCGATTGTGTGTGTGTGTGTGTGTGTGTGTGTGTGTGTGTGTGCGCGCGCGTGTGTGCAAGTATGTTATGTAGAAGTTAAATGTATAGATTAATGATGTAGAATACTGGAAGTCAGAAACCAGGGAGGTCACATTTGCCTTCAGCCATCATACTGTACACACACACACACACACACACACACACATCTACAGAATAATACACACTAATAGAACTATACTATAATTAACTGTAGGAATATACCTAGACATGTCACAAACAGTAATCACCTAAACACCGTTACTTGAGCATCATATGATTAATGCCTTTCCTGTTATTCCATAACCACTTTTTTTTTAATAAATGTATTTAGTCGGTCATCAGCCAGTGAAATATTCGCGGATGTAATCAAAATATTGTGCCAGAACATTTTAACACAATAAAAGACTTTATCTAAAAACTCGCTGTAACACACACATTTTTGGGAGTGTCCCAAAAATCTCCATACATAGAAGAAACTAATACTTTTTAGCAAAATGTCATCCGAAATCTTTCATACTTAGTTTATATTTTTATATGTATACATATACATATACACACACATATATACATACATACACATATATACATACATACACATATATACATATACACACACACACACATATATATATATATATAT
>JANDJT010000050.1:15171299-15197596 GCA_024331685.1 Stegophilus panzeri
ATCACATTTTATGACAAATTTATTCAGAAAACCATGAAATTCCAAAAGGTTCACATACTTTTTCTTGCTACTGTATACATAAAAATATAAAAAATAAAAGGTTTAATCCTTTAAAAAAATAATAATAATAATTAAAAAAAAAATCTGTGACCATTTTTATAACCATCTGGACCTAATTATATCTAGCAGTACTACACAAAAGAAATCTAAAATTCATCTAGAACCCGAGCTCATAGAGTATACAAAGCTAGACGCATGTCTCACAGGCTAGCCACCCCAGACGCTGTATGGCTCTAAAAAAAAAAAAAAGGGGGGGGGTGAAGGGAAGAAGGAAAGGTCTGGTACCTTAAACATTGGGCGGACATGCTCCAGGTGGGTGGCGCTGAAGAAAGGAGCCTGAGCGTGGCTCACAGCTTCCATCAGGGCTTTAGCTGTCTTAGCCATCTGCTCCATTTCCACATTATACAGCAGTCGTCTCTGTTTCTCGCTAGCTACACCTGCCAGCGAAGCAGAGCCTTATATGGTTAGTGTCCTGCTCAGAAAATGCACTTTATTGTAGGTTATCATCAAATGAAATTAATACAATAATAATAAGCATAAATTGCTGAACTAAGTCTATATAAAAAGATTAAATAAATTCACTCAGTGAAAGAAAATTTCACTTCCTCACACTGAAAAAAACAACAAAAAAAAAAAACACTTACTCTGCTTGTTGGACTTTGGCGTGATGGAGTACTCTTTACTCTCCTTCATGGCGATCTTCTTTCCTGCTATTTCATCATAAATGGAGGAGAGGTACTGCTCAGGCAGATCCTTACTGTCGTTAATGCCACGGTTCATCTTAATGTACTGTTCTTTTGACATTTTGCTCTTCACCTGACATGAAACAAAAACCACTCGTTAAGCAAACAATAGGAATATTTAGAAACTGTGCACACAAATATAACACCATTCGATGAAATAAAAACAGGTTTATGAGACTAAAAGATAAGATGAAACCGATCTGGAACTAAATCCCAGGGTCTGGCATCTTTAAGAGGGCTCTAAACTCACCTGGGGGCTGTGCAGATCAGTGGTTAACATGATGATGGAGTATGCCAGCACATAGGCCGTGTCAGCACTAGCGAACAGAGTCTGCCTGGAAACAAACGGCTGAAGGTCAGTGCAAAGAGAACAACCTTCACTAACAAGTGGACCATGTCAGGAAAAATCCAGATAGATATGGAGGCAGAAAACTTTGTCAATAAAAGAATCTATTAAAATTTTTTTTAAAAACCCCAAACAAACAATAAATGATACCATGTTATTACATTACAACAGTCCTGTTATTATTTGTTTCTTTTGTGTCTGCCTGACTATACAAGTCTGCACAGTAGCCTTCCTAGTTAAACTTAGACTTAGACTGTATTCATGGTGGACTCTGTTAGACCCTCACCCCTGATTGCACTCCAGATAGCGTGCTGCGAACTTCTCCATGAGCCGATCGATTTTCTGCGCCTCCCCGGGCAACCTGAAGCCTTCGAGGAACGTGCGCAATGCAGACACAAAGTCCTTGCCACAGAAGTCCAGTTGGTCGACATAGCAGTACATGACCTCCTTATTGAACTTGGCGTTCTCACCGAGGAACTCTCCAACCTGAGTCTTAACAAAGGAGGCAAAAGACAAGCTGAGAACGTTATAGATTTACATTTACGGCATTTGGCAGACGCCCTAATCAGAAGTGACTTAGAATTATATCATTTACACAACGGAGCAGCTGATGGTTAAGGGCCTTGCTCAAGGGCCCAACAGCAGCAGCTTGGTGGTGCTGGGATTTGAACGCACGACCTCTTGATTACAAGTCCAACGTCTTAACCACTGAGCTACCATTTCCCGACTTAAGCAAACGGAAAATAAATACACCTACTGTATCGAGTCTCTCTTCCTGGTGCAGGAACTGAGCAATGTCCTCCGCAGAGGGTCCCAACATGCCTTGCTCCTGCAGGTATTGCACACCCCTCTTTGGCTTTTTATTAAATCTAGACAGAACATGTGGTGGAAATAAAAAGACATTACAGTTTGGCTTATTTAAAAAAATAAATAAATAAAAATAATTTTTAAAAAAAAACAGAGACTTACAGCTCAATGCCGTGCTCGATAATCTCTTTCTGCTGTTTGATAACCTCATACTGTTCAGGATGGTCAGGCTGGGAGGCCTGAACACTGGAGGAAACGGCTGAGTCCTGAGAGCTGACACTGTCTCTGCGAGAGGACAAGTGTTCAGGGAGTTTAGTTTCTACTCCCTCTCCTTCAGCCTGATGCTCCTGACCTGTACATACACCAGAGTCCATCAAAACTGTCAGTGGAATCAAAAAATGAGACACACCACTGCAGACATTTAAAGCACAGATGGTGATCTAAACCACCACAGAACCAATATGGCAAGAGGAAAGTCCTTAAATATCCTACAAAGGATGTCTTCTCACCTAGATTGGTCTGCAGGTTAGGGTTGATGTACAGGTCTTTGCTCCACTCCACCATGCATTTCAGAATAGACACCAGGCATTCTAAGCCTTTCTTACGTAAACTCAGCTCCTGCAAAAAAAACCAAAATCAGATGTTTAATGACACTGTGGCTTTAAGGAATGTTCAAGTACTTGCTCCAACTAATCTCCAACGAACATATCTGTATTGTATATGCCCATAAAACATCAATACAACATATGTCTGCCTTGAGGAAAAACTATTCATATGAATAAATTGGGACATTTTCTGCTGTATATAGTTTTGAAAACAACCGGCTTTAATGAAATGCTTCTCTTGTGCCCATATCACAACCACAGGTGAAAAAAAGGAGAAATTTGCATTTAACAATATTATTTTCTGGTATTTATTGCGATAACAATATCAGTGACGATATAAATATAGTACCATTCACCACTGTTTTTGGCTACAAGTGACAGCTGCATGCAGTCTTGAGACCTCAGAATCACAAACACTGATCTAAAAGTAAAAGTGATTTTCTGTAACCAAACCAGTTCCAGATTGCAGAGGTAACTCCTTGTTTAGCGATAATGAGGAGTTACCTCTACAATCTGCTCGGCTTCACGTCCGCCTTCCGCCGTACTTGTTTTCACTCTGCACACGAGCTGCGAATGGGTCGCACACCGTCGAACGCAGAAATACGTCATCAACTAGGCTTTATCGTTATTATCACGGGAAGACTAATTCTTATCGTGAGGAGAATTTCTACTAATATATCGCAAACTATAAGATATCGCCCAACCCTAGTAACAAGCTACTTCTTCCACCAAGTAGCGGCATAGTATGACAAAACGGCACAATAAATAAAGTAGCCACACAATAAAAAAGTAGATTTAGTGTTGGCTAGTTTTTCTTAGTAGCTTGTAGTGAAGCAAGCTCCTTTATCAGAAGGGGAGCTCGTTTGTAGCTTAGCTATTTTAAATCATAAGTAGCTTAAGAAGTTAGAGTCGCAAATTAGCTTCTTCACTCATTTGTTAAATGGGCCCCTTACCCAACATGATCTTTGCATAGCCAAGGTTAAAAAGTAAATAAGAACACGGCCACGTTGTTTTGGAAAAACACATTTATTGTTTGTTAAACAGATAATGCAGAGAATGCTATCAGGAGAAAACCCCATTTTTGGTCAAACTCCAAGTCTTTTCTTTTGGATGTTTGCCAGAATTCAGCCACAGTAACATCTAATGGGCTTTCCCCAGATTGCCTCACACTTAAGTAGACTGACTCTCCAGAGGCAAGTTTTTTCATCGGATACAGTACATTCTAGTTCTAACTAAAATCTGAAAAGTTAGCTGTTTCTCAGAGTGCAGCAAAACCTAAAATAGTGGGACACAGACGGAGGGAATACCTGCAGTGGCGTCATCCCCAGCTCCTGTCCACTCCGACCCTGAGCAATTTTTGACAGATCGTTCACCAGCCGCTCGAAGATATTCGCTGCATTAAGGTCACAGTCATAGTTCACGTAGATATCCACTACACACTGGGCATCTGAGACAGAAGGGAAGAAGAGGAGAGACTGAACTCTTTCATAATTAGGCCTTTGCACAAGACAAGCTAACATAATTAATATGCGTTTCTAATGGAAATAAGTCATAGGCAAAGAAGAAGCATGAGTACCTGCACAAATGCGAGTCAGCGTTTGGATGACCATCCATTTGTGCTCGAAAGAGCTGGTAGATGTTTCCAGAATAGTCAGGAAAATCTCTTTGAAGAACACCTGACAAAAGCCAAAGAGAAGCGTTAAAAGTTTTACCCGATTTTTAAGTTGTATCCGATTCTGGAGATACAGTCAATTAATTGCGTCTACCTTTATTCTCATCTTACCTCAATCTGCATTTTAAGGTGCACTTTAAAGTGGGAGAGCAGGGTGAGGAAGATGGCTAGAGAGAGTTCAAACACTTCAGGCACAGAGGAAACGCCGTTCTTAGACAGTGCCACACACAAGTATTGCTTGATGGCGTTCACAAACATCTCGTGCGTGCGAAACACAGGGCCGGCCCCCTGAAGCACTGAAAGCAGCAACTGGAGCGAGACCACCTTCGAGCGTAGCTCATGAGACCTAAAACTCGGACAACAATGTCACCACTTAAAATATTATATTTATATACGTATATACAGCTCTAAGGTAGGCCAGATACGATGCCAGACATTGCCGAACTTCCAGGGTCTAGCATGTTTATATTTCCCGACCTTAGAGATATTATGCCATTTTGTAGATACTGCAGCCGTTACAAGGCAAGGTCGTTATCGAAAATGATTAACAGGTTCTTGGCACGGTTTTTGTATAGCTGTATGCCAACTGCTTGCATATGGAAATCAATGTTATATGTCAGATAGTGGAAGCATATATAGGTATAAAATAGAGGACTAAGAACAGATCCTTGTGGAACACCACAGCACTCTTGATGAGGCTTCAAAATACAAGTGCCCAGTGCAACATGGTATTCCCAAAATGTGAAATAGGATCAGAAAACAATCTAACCCTTTGCCAGAGGCCAAATCACTGTAGCAATTAGCCAAATAGCATACTTTGATCAAATGTGTAAAAAGCAGTGATGAGATCCCAGACCTATTTGGATGCGTTAGCTTGCTGGAATGTAAATTAGCCTTTTAAATAATTTGGGCCCGAAACACCCAGTGTGAAAAAGCAAAACTGATTTGTCTCAGTGATCATTAATGAGTCTAGAGAAGCAGGTTTTCTGGCTAAACAATCACCCATGTGCTGTGCTCAGAACATTTACGATTAACAGCGTACTGAGCCATTTTAAATCGACACTTTCCGACTCCACCTGATGTTCTAACGAAGAGCTGAAATGCACCTCTAACCGGTCATAGAGCTTGAAATGCTATGTAGAAACTCACTTCAGGCGTGTGACATCTTGCCCATATTTCGTAACGTCTATCAGTTTGACATGCGTAACTGGAACTGTTAGTCACTAAACAATAATCTAAGACACAACATGAAATTTCATCATTGTTAGACAACTAGTTAAACTACTACAAACATGCCAGAATTTCAACATGTACAGTACAAAGTGCATTTATTTCTCTGCAGAACATTTTCTGGAAGGCCAGGTGTGGCTGTAAACTACTGGTCCAGTCACCACCTATGGAGGAAAGAGTAAAAGGGTTTAATGTCTCACTTGGGGTCTGGAGGGCCATCAGCCAGTGGCTTCATGGAGAGTTTGCAAAGCGAACGGAAGACCAGGAAGGCGTCTTTCTGAAGGATGTGTGAGAAGCGGGCGGCTGTCTGCGTGTTCTGCATCGCCTCGGTCTCCTGCACACAAAGCATACCCCCCCCATATACATTATTTCCTATAAAGCCTTATAGGGATGTTTCAAATGAAAGGGTATTGTGGTGTATTTACAGTGTGTCTGCTGAATGCTTGATATCATACAGTAGATCAAAGCACCCCTTACATCAACTGTAAGCTCCACCTATAGATGATTCAGAAGCTACAAAACCTGTGACGCCAGTAAGCATTGTTGCTTAGGGTGCTACTTGGCAGAGTTTCCAACACTATGCGGACTATTTCTCATGCCCTGGTTTAGACTCCAGGATTTTATCAAACTAATTTGCATCTACCACAGCAGATCTCTATTAATTACCACAGACAGTCATTTTTAACGTTTCCCTTGACTGAAAACCAATTTACTCGAAGTGTATAATGAAAGTCAAACAGTTGCTGGGGCGGGCAATAAACATTTTTCCAAAGTACACATTCATAAATCTTTCAGTCAAACAAATTTGTTCCAGTGATGGGAGTTCTTTTTCACAGGGAAGAATCTGTGAACAGGTTTTACTAATGTAGACACGAATACAGTGCTACAGTTTCTATTAAGGGTTTTAGGTCATGTTATTTTGTCACATATTCTAAAAAAAAAAAAAAAAAAAAAAAAAAAAAAAAAAAAACCTGCCCGAACTGCTGCATTACACCCTGATTAAAAGGAAGTTTCATGCAAACAGGTTTTCTGCACTTTTTCCAGTACAGAGCGATGTGGCATAATCCTGTAACATACACAACATTTGTAACATACCAGAATATCTGAGGACACAGAGGTTTGGTCATCCACAACACCGTTCATTTGCTGAGCGTCTGTCCTGGCCATAGGGGGTGTCACTTTGGACTCGGAGTCAGAATGTTGGTCCAAACCTACTGAAGCAGAAACAGTAGAACTAATAAAAGATCACATATGGGCCTGAAATGCCATGAACACAGAAAAACACTGAAGGCATGGTTCTCAAAGTAGGATCCGTGATGCACAGGCAGATTTTTTTAAATTTTATTTTTACAGTTTGTTGCTGGAATGCACAATCCATTATTATTAAAGTTATATTATTTATTTAGTCTTGTTTGACTGTTCGTTTGAAGTGAATGGGTCTAAGAAGGCATATAAATAATGTCAATTTGGACCTAATGTATTGTATGGGTGGAAATTTAGGAAAATGCTTCATGGCTCCATAATTTCAGAGTAGCTGAATATGTTCAGGGCCCATGACATTTTTTTTGTAGTTAAAGTTGTCCCTGTATAAAAGAAAATGCTTGAGAACCATTGATACAATGTTGTGGAAAAGCATTTCCCTGATTTCTTCGGTTTGTGTGTACATCTCATACTAAATAGTTTTGGATATTCAAATGAAATACAAAATAAAACAAAGGCAAACTGAGTAAACACCATACAGGTTTTATAGTAAGGAAGGGGGGGGGCCAAAAAAAAAAAAAAAAAAAAAACACCCTATCCAACACCCATCACCAATGTGAAAAACTAAATTGTCCCCTTAAACTTAAAATCTGGTTGTGCCAACTTTAGCAGCAATAACTGCAACCAAACACTTTCGATAACTGGAGATCAGTCTTTCACTTACTTCTAGGAACAGGATTTACTCCTACACTCTGGATCATTGTCTTGCTGCATAATCCAGTCGCACTTGAGTTTCAACTTACAGACTGAAACCTGACATTCTGCTTTAGGATTTTCTGGTAGAAAGCAGAATTCATGTTTTCCTAAGTTATTGCAAGTTGCCCAAGCCCTGAAGCAGCAAAGCATCCCCACACCATCACACTGCCACCACCATGCTTGACCGTAGCTATGATGTTCTTTTTGTGGCATTCAGCGTTTGGTTTACGCCAGATGTTACGGGACCCCTGTCTTCCAAACAGTTCCACTCATCAGTCCACAGAACAAAAAGGTATGAGGATCATCAAGGTGTGTTTTGGCAAAATACAGATGAGTCTTAATGTTCTTCTGCATTAGCAGTGGCTTTCACCTCATCACTCTTCCATGGATGCCATTTTTTCCCCAGTGTTGGAAGGTCAGCCAATTCTGGGAAGGTTCACTACCGTGCCAAGTTTTTCCATTTGGAGATAATGGCTCTCACTGTGGTTCTTTGGAGTCCCAGAACCTCTGAAATAGCTTAGTACCCCTTACCAGACTGATGCATTTCAATCACCTTCTTCCTCATCATTTCTGGAATTTCTTTCAATTTTGGCATAGTGTTACTGGGTAAGACCTTTTACCCAACTTCATGCTGTTGAAAAAGTTCTATTAAAGCATTGATTTGATTGAACAGGGTTTTCAGTAATCATGCCTGGTTGTGTCTAGTCCAGATAAACCCTATTATGAATGCAGTTTCATAGATTTGGGGAATTAATAACAGGGGGAAAAACATTTTCACACAGGCCCAGCTGGTATTAGATAACTTTTTTGCTTCAATAAACACCACTATCATTTAAAAACTGTATTTTGTGTTTATTCAGGTTGCTTTTGTTTTCTCTTAGATTTTGCTTTAATCTTTTAAACAATTTAATATGAGATATATATTTTTTCACAGCACTGTATATGGCACATAACTGACTTTTTTGTTAGTACAGACAGTTAAACGTGACAATGGGAAAAAGTCTGCTACGTTTGAGTATGACATAATGACATGACTGTACGAGTATGACATGAATTTTATTTGCCCAGTCCAACTATCCCCGTAACACAGATCTGGTTCCTGCAGTTCTGGAGGAATACATAAATAGAATATTACCAACCAAAATAAATAAATATGTATATCACAAATTAGTTAATTTAGTTCAGAGATGTAAGGCTATGAAGATTTCAGAACACAATTAACGTGACCAAAATTCTCACAGTTATCAATATGGTCACGGTATTATTAAAATGTGCTGAAAATGTACAAAAAGTACTGATACAAACAATGAAATAATTTAAATAGGTTTTATATTTGACTATAAACTGATGGATGTTTGTCACTAAGCTTGCTGCGATAGTCGGTACACTGTGTTCAGCTGCACACCGATTACATCACTTGCACCACCACCACTGTATTTTTTCCTTTTTATTGTAATAAAATTAATTTAGTTCAGTTAAAGAACAGACGCTACAATTAAAGACTGAACGGGTACGCTCAATTCCGTATGACCCGAATGAGTCAGAGTCGCAGCACAGATCAGCAGGACTAAGATTTCATTTATCACGTGATGAGAGTGAGGCGAGCTGACTGACAACACGATGACAGAAGATTTGGTTTAATATAAGTGAGTTTGTCATTGTACTGTTTTGTTGTTGTGTTTTTCATTAAGAATTATAATGAACCAGGGACCTGAGGGAGTTTCTCAGGGACAGGGGCTCAAATGGGGAAGGGGGTGGGGGGTGGGGGGGCTATATCACGAAAGAGCTAATTTTACTACTTTAACTACTTTACTAAGTTTAATTTAACTGCATATTCTTATCACCCTGGTTGACATTGTAAACAGACTGTGTGTGGTCACACTATTGAATATGAGAATGACACTACTAATATAACCTAACCTTTTATTTTTAAATTTGTAGAAATAATTACAACAAAACGGCAACTTCTAGTTGGAGAGATGAATCCAAAGAATCTTTAAAATAAAACAAACATTATGAAATGTATTACCATCTACAAATGTAGTGACACACCCACTGTATGTCGCTTACTGTAAAGTCAGTAAAACTTAATTCCACAATTAATTTACATTTGGCAGCAGCACTTTCCATAAAACTGCAGCACTGCTTGCTGAACTGTCTTTTTACTCTCAAAGGTTTAAGCTGTCCCTTTCGCTGCCTCCTTCAGTTTTTCTTTCATTTTCTTGAAAGAGCTGGTAGATGTTTCCAGAATAGTCAGAAAACTCTCTTGTCTGTTTGGCATCGTGCCATTACTGACTATATAACATACATATAATACAATGAGGTTACCTGAATGTCTGGAAATGTAACGAACTTGAGTAGCTAGTACTTAACAACACATTCCCTCTCAATCGATTTGAAAACTACCAGCGATAAGCATATAAAATGCTGCTAATATTATGAAAAGGTTAGCAGAAGAGCTAGTGGTTTCAGCGTACCTGTTTGCCTCTTGAAGCGAGACGCATCGCGAGCGAGCCAACGAGACTATCAGACAGCAGACTCGGTTCGGTCAAATAAATAGGAAAATTCTCAGACTTTCTTGGGATTAATCTGCTACCGTTTTGTGCACGCTCTCATGTTAATTTGAATTCAAATGCCTTTTACATAATATAATTGTTTATAAATTAATGTTGAGAGGAACACTTAAATCATTTAGAAAAAGGGGCAGGGGCTCGAGCCCCCCAAGCCCCCCTTTCTGCACGTCCCTTTAATGAACCCACTATTCAAGCAATTGCCCCCAGAACAGCCACCAATACAAAAGCGAAAGTGAAATACGTACGGCTGCACGGGCATTCATAAGCGATTTAAAAGCGAGGGGGAAAAGAGGAAAAAAAAGCGCCAATGAAGCGCCAACAAAAGACCCTTTTCACAGCAGCTTTCTTCTGGCAACCTCTGCAGGCAGGGTTACCATCTGCTATTAAGCTTCCCTCAGCATTTTTATAAAAATCCCCCCAGTGTCACAAACGACTCGTTAAATGATCCGTTCTAAAGGATTCATTGTAAACTCCTCCTTTCAGAGAGCATACTCTGCTCTGATTGGTCAGATGTCCCAGTCTGTAGTGATTGGTCTACCGCTAATCAGCATGTTTCAAAAAGGTAACGCCCACTACCATAACGATTTTCAGAGCTCCGTCTGTTTGCGAGCACCCGATGAAGACCAGAGGCAGGGTTTTTTGTTGCAAACCTACGTAGGTTAGTACAGGAAGTAAAGTCTGGAATTACTAACGACTCATTTCAGCTGTTCAGAATCGGTTCCTTCTTTTGGGAGTCAATAACACGCACTTTGATTTTTGAAATTTTGCAGACATTTTTACATTCACAAACAGCTCTAACACACTACATGAAAAGGAATATTTGAAAAACCATAATTGGTGCACTTTAAAATATATTTTAAAAAGAAGCAATTAAAAAAAAAAAAAAAAAAAAAAAAAAAAAAAAAAAGGAGCTACTAAAGAAAAACTGCCCCTCACCTCCATCCGCAGAGCTCTCTCCCAGGCCACTGTCTGGCTCTGCCTCCTCCTGAGCCTCTGAGGCTTGCTCTGTCTCAGCCTCCTGATGAACCTCCTCTCCCTCACCAACCCTCTCTTCCAGCGGCTTGGACACAGTAAGATCTGATTCCTGCAATGCTGGAGGAATACATAAATAGAATATTACCAACCAAAATAAATAAATATGTATATCACAAACAGCTGTTGTATATTCAGTGCTTTCAGTTAGCATGACAAAAAAAAGTACCTGGTTGTGCACTTTTGGTGGCATTCTGTTCTGGTGCAGCCGGTTCCTCCTCTGTTATTCGTTCCTCTGACTGTCCGTTGTTGGAGGTGTTCTGAGGAGTAGGGGGTGTTGATGTGAGTTCAGGAGGGCTCAGAGAGGGTTCTGGAGGCCCATTCTGTGGAGACGCACACACTCCTGGTGTAGGCGAAGTGTTTCGGGAGGCTGGGACAGGATTCGGGACCTGAAGACGCTGCCTCTCTTTCTCTGCTTCCTGGGCCTCGAGTGCCTACATAATGCATGCCATTATGGGAACTTAACTTTTTTTTTTTTTTTTTTTTTTTTTTTTTAGAAAACCGACTGACAAAATAATTATTTTATTTTATTTATTTATTTAAATCTGATTTGGCCAGAAGGTGTTGATTAATTTTCTATAACAGTAATACTGACAACCCCAATTCCAAAAAAGTTGGGACGCTTAGTAAAATGTCAATAAAAGTAAATGAAAACAGAATGCAATGATTTACAAATCTCATAAACCCATGTGTTATTCACAATTGAGCAAAGAAAACACATCAAATGTTTAAAGTGAGTAAGTGTACCATTTTAAGGAACTAATAAGGTAATTTTGAATTTGATGGCCATAACACATCTCAAAAAGGTTGGGACAGGGGCAACAAAAGGCTAGAAAAGTTACTAAAAAGAAACAGGTGGGGGTTAATTGGCAACAGGTCAGTAACATGATCGGGGATTATAAAAAAAAAAAAAAAATGTATCTTAGAGAAACAGAGTCTTCGTAAAGATGGGCAGAGGTTCACCAATCTGTGAAAAACCACAATTTGTTGAAAAATTTCAGATTAAATGTCCCTCGACGTAAAACTGCGAAGACTGATTCTCTCATCGTCTACAGCACATAATATAATTTTTCTTAAAATGGTACATTTCCTCAGTTTAAACATTTGAATTGTTTTCTATTTTCTATTGTGAATAACATATGGGTTTATGAGATTTGCAAATCATTGCATTCTGTTTTTATTTACATTTTACACAGCGTCCGAACTTTTTGGAATTGGGGTTGTATAATAAGAACTCAGTCATAGGGTTTTGAATGGCAAACGATCCACAATAATCTAAGGCTAATAATAAATGGATTAAAAAACATGCTGTTATTTAACAAAAGATAAATGTGTCTCAACTATAAAGAGTTAAAAGTACAATGTGATGTTTATTAATAAATGAATACTTATCTAGTAAGTATCATTGACTATAAGATGATTAAAAACATCGGAATGTGCCGTTATATCAAAATAATCAACTTCAGGATGGTACCTTCCCTTTGTGTCAGGTCGCATCACACCACCACATGGCTGATTATTTTCTAATATCAAAAATGCCTTCAGTGTTTTAGTCCTTACGTAATGTACCAGCTCAGTTAATACTAAGTGTTTATACTGACTGCTTGGTTCTCCATGCGTGTAAAAATGACGTTGAGCATCTGAGTTAGTGTGGCCTTGGCTGTGGTCTGGTTTATCAGGTTGCGGCTGGCCAGGTAGATGTTGTAGCAGGTGCGCACCGTCAGCAGAATTGTCCCCTCGTGAATCTCTATGTGAGGAGACGTGACTGCAGTCAGGAGAGCCTGAGAAACCAAACAATAACAGCCATTAATGAAACCCGAAACTTTTAAAAATGTACAAACAATTTCTTCAGCATCCATAGCAGTTTAAAGGTGGGGTCAGTTAGAACATTTTGTGCATAATACTGAATAGGTACATAGAACTTTTTTAAAGATTTTATGGCATCTGTAAATGAATAACATGTACAATCTAACCAAAAAGAACAAAAAAAAAAAAAGTATCTTCACTGTCTTATTACTTCAGAAAGCATCCCCCTCATGCACTAGTGTTCAGGCGTTCATGCTGAAGCAGCATGTGTTTTGGAGACAGGGTCTGACTTTGGAGGGAACACTGAAGGGATGGGCAGCATTTGTTTGAATTTTGGCTTTGAAAACATCTTTAATTTTTTTGGCCAAGTTTTTTGCTAAAAAATTTTTCAATACACCTTTAATTTTATTGGCAAAAATGTGATCCACAAGCAACAAAGTCATGGCTGCTAATTACAACCTTTCCTAATGTAATGAACTGTGCGCAAATCAGAACAGGATCTAATAGTGATTTAACCTGCATGATCGATCGATCGATCGATCGATAGATAGATTTTATTGATCCCATCAGGGAAATTATGTTACAGCAGCATAAAGAATACCACTAAAATTAAAAGCAGAATTACAGGGGAAAAAACAAACAAAAGAAAATAAAGATATCAAACATCAAAAAGAGCAATAGTAATAATAAATAAAAGAAACAATAAAATCAGGCGTGAAAAAACGGCAGTGAATTAAATATGTAACGTTTGTATGACAAACAGTATGTACACGATTGTGCAGTAGTTCACCGATCACACAGAGATGAGCTGTTGTACAGTGTTATGGTGAAAGGTAAGAATGATTTCCTAAAACGTTCTTTATGGCAGCGTGGCTGAATGAGTCTGTTTTAAACTGTCTTTGTAGTGTGTCATGCAGGGGAAGGGATGGATTGTCCATGATGGTGAGCAGTTTGTTTGATGACCTCCTACTCCTCACTGACTACGTGTACATGGACAGCAGTAATGTAATTATTGACCTTATTATGAATAAGACAATATTGTGATTAAGGTGTTTACATGAGTTGCTTTTAGAATATTCCTTTGATGTTCAGGTTTTACATGTTATAGAATATAGATCGATTAACGGTACACGTCATTACATCACCACCCCACGCCATCCGATGTTCCCTCCAGAATTCCACGGATCAACATACAGTTTGTCTTCGTTATGGGACCGTATACAGTTTTGGGCATTTCATTTTTTATTTTACGAAAGCTTCAAGTGCAGTTAATTATTTTTCATGCTATACATGCAAATAGACGACTGCTTAAAGCCGTGGGGCTGTGTCCGAAACCGCATACTTACCCACTATATAGCAGCTGAGATACATGTTTCACCTACTATATAATATATAGAAATACCTGTATTTCTCCTACTATATAGCAGGTAAGTACGCCGTTTCGGATGCAGCCGTGCTCTCTTGTTTGCTGCCAAACCGTTGAGCACTGCTGTGTGTGTACGTGTCCTGTCGCAAAATTAGGTGAAAACTCCCACACGACGTTAATAGTGTGATTAAGGTGTGTACATGTCTGTAATGCACTTCCATAATGCGACTAAAACAGGAATACTCCACACGTCTTCATTCAATTTGTGTTTACTTCGAGTATGACTTTAGTCAGATTAAGGTAATCAATAATCGCTGTTTACATGGTAGTTTCTTAATCAGAGTATTGTCTTCATCGGGTTAATATCAGATTATTGTTGTCCATGTAAACGCACTGACTGACTGACTCTCCTAGTTTTGTCCGATGATAGTTTTGGCCTTGCGAATAAGTTTATTTATCCTGCTGGCGTCTCGGACACTGATGCCGCTCCCCCAGCAGACCATGGTATAGTAGATGCATCTTTAGCTCTATGATCTATGAGACATCTAACTTAAAGGGGTTATGAAATGTAAAGCGACGTTAATCAGTTCCTACTTTTGTGTTTATTCTGCAAGCGCACTGAACATCACACTGCTACCTTTACAGGATCATCCCCTGCTATCCGTCTGGCAAGCAATTCAAAAATCAATAAATCAGAACAAGCGCTCACTTTAATAATCTGGAGCTGCACTCCTTCATCGGTCTGCGGACCCTGAAAACAGTTGCAGATCGTCTCCACCAGTCGGTCAATCAGCCTTTTCCCTGGTGCACCGCTGTCTGGGGCGTTACCCGTGATATGGCCATAAGCAAGAAGTTTCTATAGGGCACAGGAAGTTCAGGGTTAATATCATTGCACAAAAAAAAGCCTGTTTAAGACCAACATGACCATCTGAAGGAATTACATGTACAATTAATATAAACCAGTGTGCAATATGAGAGAGTACTGAACTAGGTATGAGAATATACAAATACCTGTAAGCAGTCCAACGATGTACTGACAATGCGTGGAGACTTTGACTGACATGCCAGCTCGAAGGGTAACACATACTTATCAGCTTCGATGTAATTAGCTTTGGGAGGAACCACAGTGCCGACCCTGAGAGATTTAAACATCAAAAGAATAGTTGAATGAATACAGCTGTGTGTTCTAACTCCTACCATAAACAGAAATAACAATGACAATTAATGGCTTAGGGCGTGGCACCAAAAGCACAACCTCATTAGTTTACCATTTCAGCTGCAGCTGTATAAACTCTCCAGAACACAAAATGTACAGTCAAATACTGTACCTTAAGGAGTATGGATGCATCAACACCATTTTCCAGACTCAGTACATGTTTTTAGGTGCTCATCAATACTGATACAGATACATAAATGGAGTATCGTACTTACTATCATGCAATTGCGGCATCACAGAACATTTCATTCAGCTTTGTTTATGTTTGCTGGTGTGCTCCTGGTCATGAATGCCTTATAGTACGTATAAGATCTTATGGCATTTAAACGGTACCTTTCATAGAGAGCGTAACCCGAGTGAACAGAGCACAACCAGCGAGTCATTAAAAATGAACGCACGGTGTCTTGAATTGCATCTTGACTCCTCAGCTAAATGTAGACCATGGAGAGTGCGGAGAAAGAAAGTCTATGCTCGGTGTTCGCAGAATTGAAGTGCTTACATGCACGACAGTTCCTCTGTTCCTCATGTGCACGAACTTCACAACACCTTGCACTAATATTTAATGACTCTGCTCGCTTATACGGCTCCGCACGGTCAGCTCAGCCATCCTCAAGCTCGCTATTAAAAGATGCTGCCTAAACACCATCAGGTTACTCACCTTTAAAGATGCTCAAACTGTAGTCCACGCCTTTATTACTTCCCCTCTAAACTACTGCAATGCTCTCTTTACTGGCCACCCTACCGAAACTATTTCCAGATTACATTAAGTCCAGATTTCGCCTGCTATAGTCACTCGCACTAAATGTTCTGCTCACGCTCTTTAAGCTGCACTGGTTACCTATCTCCTACTGCATTCAATACAAAACCCTCCTCCTCATCTACCAAGCCTTACATGGCTATGCCCCAGGTTATGTGAATAAACTATTGCTTCCCTATACCCCTTACGCCTTCCCTATACCCCTTAAACTTTCACAGTTTAAGGTCACACTTTCCTCCATAGGCTGCACGTCCTTCAGTGTTACTGCACCCAAGTTATGGAATTCACTTCCACAGAGCCTTCGAGAAATCCCCTCCATTTCTTCCTTCCTCTCATCACTCAGTGCTTGATTGTAAATGAGAAACTCCAGCCAGTTTCACATAATACTTTCCTTCACCCCACTCTGTTAACCACCCTGTGATTTTTCTGATTCTTTACATTTTTGTGTGTGTTACTTACGAATTGTTTACATCATCCTGATATAAAGTGACCTTGGGTTTGAGAAAGGCACTACTTAAATAAAACCTATTATTATTATTATTATTATTATTATTATTATTATTATAGTAGTAGTAGTAGTAGTAGTATTGTACGAAGATGCTGTAGTTCCTCCTTTTGATATTTTCGTAGACCGCAGTTTGCTTTGTTTCGATCAACAATCGTCGTACACCTCCAGATCACTTTCATTTTGTGTCGTCTGTTCAGTAGACATACGTCACAAAGTATCATATGGTATGGGGTTGTTGGTATCAGAACATTTTTTACAAGTACGAGGAAACGAGTACGGTATCGGACTGATACCGGATACCGGCACCGGTATCAATGCATCCCTACTCAAGACTAGATCGTATGCTCCAGAAATCCACACACAGGTGTTTGGAAGTAAAGTTCCACTTGTACATCTCTTTAGCTAAAAGGCATGGGAAGGAATAGTGAGAGTAGAGAGGATGGTGAACTCACTTCTGGTTTTCCAGCTCAAGTTTGATCTCCTCTGAAAAGAAAAAAAAAAATAAAAATGCACATAAGTAAGTGGAACTATTAACACAAAGAATCATTCTATAATAGCATACAACTAAATTCAAGCGCAATTGCTCTTCCTTCCTCCTAGAATGCGTGAGTGTATATGCTGGCCAATGATGACGCACAACAGTGCTTGCGGTTACATGTATTATTAAGTAATCTACTGCAGTCTTCTTGTGTGTAAGAGTAAGATGATGATGCATTATTAAGTTTGAATGCCGTGTAAAGTACACCAAGCCTCATGTTCAGCTGTGACTCTCTCCATTCTTCCTACAACTATCCTACACTCGTTTCTGGTCAACTGCTGGCACCTGTATCAAAGTCAGGACCTTTACCCACTAAACGCTTTCATAGTGCAGTTTAATTTGTGCAAAAGTGATGGCAATAAAAATCACAGGTTTATTCTTATGCATTATCGTTTCTATAGTAACATCGCATTCACAACGCCTTGAATGGTTGCCACTCCACTTAATCAAAGCCTACTAACAAATGGATTAAAAAGATGTTTTGTTGTGTGTGTGATTGATAAATATATATAGACAGACAGACAGACAGACAGACAGACAGATAGGCATATGATGATATGGGAAAGTTTTCTGTAAGGAAATGTTTGTTTATCATTTTATGGAAGGAGTCTCAGGGAGCACGTTTGCCTTGCAACTCCGGGGTTTTGGGGTTCAAATCCCACCTCCACCCTGTGTGCACAAAGTTTACATGTTCTCCCCGTGCTTCAGGGTTTTCTTCCCCCAGTCCAAAGACATGCGCTGTAGGCTGATTAGTGTGTGAATGTGTGCGAGATTGTGCCTTGTGATGGATTGGCACACTGTCCAGGGTGCCCCCTGCCTTGTGCCCCGAGTTCTCTGGGGTACGCTCCAGTCTCCCATGCGACTCTGCCCAGGATAAGCGGTATGGAAAATGGGTGGAAGGAGTCTCCAGTGTCAGCACTTTGAACAGTCAGAAGTAAAACTGCTCCTTTAAGATTTACGCCACATGAAAGTATACCGCTTATCGGTTTTTTATTTATTAACTACTAATAAAAGTGAGGGAAAGTCTAATAGACATAAGACTTAAGATTTATAGCTGATATGATACGAGTGATAACAGGAACGAACTTTTTTCACAGATGTACTGAAATGCAACTATAAACGGAGACTAAAAAAATTTAATCATTGACAAATTGCTGTAGTATATGAGGAATAAAACACTTCGGGACATGCTGTTATAGGAAAATAATCACCATCCATTCATTGGTTATTTTCTTATTACAGCACACCTGGTTGTGATTTATTCCTTACACATTATGTTTTAATTTAAACTTTAATTTACGCTTTAATTTAAAGCCTATGAATATACTGTATATAAATGCAAGTTCAGGCCTTCCATTAAGCTTCTGATTTGAATCAGACAGCCAAATAAAGAAAGCAGCTAGATCAGACGATGGAGCAGAGAAATGGCCACCAACCTGACCACAAGGAAGACAACATACTGTTGTTCGCAATGATTTGCAAATATGGTAGCAGGTGATGATAATTGGGTTATACACAGGTCTCAAACATTTAAATAAAAAAAATAATAATAATAAAAAAATAAAAAAAAAAACTTATTTCTATCAATAGCATAAGACGTAGCACAAACAGAGCCACACTGTTAAAATAAGCCAGTGTTTTCTAAGCAGGTCCTCGGAGATCCCCGAACAGTCCATATGTTTGCACTCCCCCAGCTCCCAGTATAATTGCACCACATATTCACCACGTGTTCCTGATCGCTTGGATTAGGTGTTGTTTGTTTGTTGCTGATAGAAAGCAAGTTTAAAACCGGAAAACACCAGCTCAGGGTAAACTTCCAAAACTGATTTCACAAGTGCTAAAGGTCTCTAAAGAAAACTGTGCTCCTTGTGTACACGCCCACACACGCACTTCATTCTGAATGGGCTGAACACTAGTTGTGTCCCAAACGACGTACTATACATTATGCAATAACACTATCCACTCTACTGTATAGTGTATGAATTTTAGAAGGTTAGTATCATCTCAAATGGATAACTAATGGTTTTTATTAACTGGAAGTATAAGCAGTTTCCCAGTCGGTGGCAAACGACGTCAAATGCACGTAATGCGACGCCACGAGCTGTAGCAGAATCCCCAAGAGTCGACGAAAATGAATTTCTTCATTTTCCTGTTTGTCAACATTACCGTTCATGCCCAACATGACACCTCAGTTACCATCAGATGGAGATGTGATCGTCTCCATAGGCGAATTTTGCTCACACGATCCAAAGTCAACATAGTAAACAGTGGTTATGGCGATTGGAAATATAAACATTTAAGGAGCATAGTGCCCCACAAAGGCAAAATCTAGTAGTTACACCTTGATTTAGTGTGTATTTTGTATTTGATTCACGTTTTGAGCAGGCGTCAGGGCTGCGACCGTCGAGTGCACGAAGTGTCTGACATTCATGAAATGGGAGTAAATCCTGAGTAAAACGGATCACTAGTACCAAAACTGAAACGGAATGGAACTCGTTTATTAAAAAAACAACATATGAATATTATTATGATATAGTGTGACTAGACCATCCATCCACCCATCCATGTAGAGCCTACAGCCTATCCAAAGGAACTTTAGGCACAAGGCAGGGGACACCTTGAACGGGGTGCCAATCCATCGCAGGGCACAATCACACACACATTCACACACTACGGACAATTTGGAAACGCCAATCAGCCTACAATGCCTGTCTATAGACTAGGGGAGGAAACCAGCGCACCCAGAGGAAACCCCTGACTAAACCACAGTTACACATTTGGTAGCTTTTCACAGCTGCACCATGAAGGATGTTCTAGTTATTTGCCATGGTAATACTTCAATACTGACACCATAAGCATGAAGAAAAATAACGTGAAGACTTGACTGTTTTTGATGCTATGAAATCCTATATAATACTGGGAAAATATCATACCGTGAACTTATTAAGAGACAAACATGCTTGTGTTACAACTCTAGAACCGCTTTCAGGTCAGTATTAATGGGCGATGTCATTCGGCCAAGAATATTCTACTCAACAAGTCTCACTTCATATTTCAATCGTGATTCTGAATGCTCTAAGAGAAAGTCACCAATGAATAGGTGGACTGTATGCGCGAGTTAAGGAGTGTGATTCAAATCCAGGAAACTGCTGTGCAAACAGTTAGCCTGAACCAACAGACCACGCAGTTTATCAAGGTTATGCAGTAATGAAAAATTGAACCTGATTACTGAGCTACATCAGCCTCATCAATAATCAAATCCCAAGTGAGCGTTTTGAACTCCGTTGGTTTTTTTTTTTTTTTTTTTTTTTTTAAAAAAGGTCAGAGGTTGCGAAACGTCACCAGGAAATATGATCCTTCACCTTCAGGATTATCAGTTAACTCCCTAACAATGATGCATTTGAAAACTGGAGTAAAAATTCCTAAAACACTTTGTTAATGCTCACCCATGCATGCCTGAAAAAGACATTTCATTGACATTTTTGGTCTATTTGCTGATAGTGGCGCCAGTTCATCTCTACCTAAAGAGATAAATGCAGCAGCGCTTTACTTTTTTTAGTCTGTCCTGCTCGCTCACCTCCTCCAAAGAAACATTTCCTGCTAATTCTGCTTATAAATCCATCATGCTGTTCATCTTGTATATCGATAACTAGCTAAACCAAGTCTCATCACAACTGTGCACACTGTGTGTGTGTGTATAATCTGTGTATTGCATTCAGGGAATTCGAGTTCGATGTTTGCCGTGTCCACTACTGGATAGGACATCGGACGCTGCTGGAAAATGGGGCGCACTTAATGCAAAACCTGACCATTGAAATCCATCCACAGCGCTTATCTTACACAGGGTCGTTGGGGAAGAACCTGTAGCATATCCCAGGGAACTCTGGGCACAAGGCGGGGGACACCCTGGACAGGGTGCCAACCTATCGCAGGGCACAATCGCACACACATTCACACACTCTGGACAATTTGGAAATGCCAAATCAGCCTACAATGCATGTCTTTGTAATGCGGAAGGAAACCCAGAGGAAACCCCGAAAGTATGGGTAGAACGTGCAAACTCCACACACGCGAACCCCCAACATCGGAGCAGGACATGACCGCTGACTTCTCACAGGAATAACAAAAACACAGGACCAACCAACAAACTAAACACCAGAATCCCTAAGCGCATGACAAACCTTGCAATGTAAACAACTATAATGTGATTCAGGGTGGAGTTCGGAGACAGGTCACTGCATGCAGATCAGTTACAGCAGCAGTTTTCGATCCTGGTCCAGAGGACCCACCGCTCTACACATTTTGTCGGTCTCCTTTAATTAACACACCTAATTCAGATCATTGGCGTGTTAGGAGACAGATTCATGACCTGAGCTGAGTGTGTAGTGAACAATGGACTAGTTCAACAAAACAGACTTCATATAAAAACCATAATGAACTTTCTTTTACTTTCACATTATCCGGTGTTACCCAGATGACTATGGGTTCCCTTCTGAGTCTGGTTCCTCTCAAGGTTTCTTCTTCATATCATCTTAAAGAGTTTTTCCTTGCCACCGGCTTGCTCAGTAGGGATAAATTCACAAACTGAAAATCTGTATCCTGTGTTTACATGTTTCTGTAAAGCTGCTTTGAGACGATGTAAATGTAGAATGTAATATCCATTGTAAAAAGCGCTATACAAATAAAATTGAATTGAATTGCTTCAGCTCCTCAGGACTAGAAATGAAAACCACTGACTTAGAGGATAAGTGCCAGATCTTTCATTCTCTGATCAATGATCGTAAGCAAATCTGAAGTTACAAGAAACAACCCGAGACTAGTGAACTGAGCAACCTGACTGAAGGGTCGCTGATTACTGAAACGCTACGTACTCTCCTCTGATTGGACGAACAGCTGACATCCGTGTTTAATGTAATGTAATGTAATGTAATATTAATAAAAGACTCCGCGGTAATCAGGAAGCATATTTATTCAGCAGCCAAAACAGCGATAAAGAGAAGATACGCGGTTACACAAACAAGGACCAAATGCAAAATGAAAGCGCTAATATCAAATCTCCGAGAGCTGTCTAAATAACACGGGTGGTGTTAGCCTGTTAGCTAGAACAGCTAGCAGAGTAACAAGCGACATCATCGAGATGTCAGGGCCAGCGCTTAGTGTGTAAACTCAACAAACACCACTGAACGAAGCGTTTGGCAGATAAACATTCAGGAATCAGTTCCCAGATGGAGCACGAGTCTTTAAAGGAAACAGGGAAATGATTAGGCCCTGGTGAAAACCCCATGACCGTGGACACTTGAGCTCAGTGGGCGCTGAGCTGAAAGTGGATTTAGAAAGTGTTGAATGTTATCGTATAAAGAAGGCATTGGTTTTGTTTGGGCAGCTGTTGTAGCGGGTGAGACTTGTGGTGGAAATGTAAACAAAGCTCACCCAGAGCCACCTGACAGGCCTTGCGCAGCTGGCTGTGTTGGCTCCGCTTCACCTCCTTATCCGACAGGATTTTCTCCAGCGCCCGAGACACAAACATGCTCTTCGTCGTAGCGCTTTCTGTCTCCGTGTGTCGTTTACTGAAGTCAGGTTGTTGTTGTTCTTTCATTTCTTGCTGCCGGAGTTTATTTCCTTGTTCAGGCCGTCATTGTCGGCCTAAGCCCTGCGTTAGCGCAGGTGTCAGAAGCTACCTGAAGCTGGCCGACGTCGCCGCTTGTTGTACTGGAGCGACAGACGCTGCTATCTCAGCACTGGGTCGCCATGTTGATGACGCGTCATGTCACGTGTCCTTGAGCTGCTCGCACGGTTTACATCCTGAACGTGTGTCTTTCTCCGTGTAATACCATACGGTATCACATAATGGCTTTTACACCCTAGATTAAGATACTAAACGAATAATAGAAAGACGTTTGGGATCTGGCCATGGATTTCTCTGTTGTGTGTTTGGGAAATGATTTGCAAATCTTTGAAATTAAATGATTTACAAAACTGCGTGTTTCTGTGGTGCGAATTTTGCACAAGTCGCCCACACACCAAGGACAGAAATGCCCTGAAACTTTTTCCGCGATGGACTTGTTTATGTTATTAGGTTAAGACCTTCACCCCCCTTTTAATTTTATTTATTTATCTAATTTTCCCCCCTTTCTTCTGTGTTGTTTTTTCTTCTAAGTGCTGTATCAACACGAAAACATATTTATGGTTGTTGAATTATGCCATAAATGTTTATACTTTAATTATTTTTAGTTTTTGTTTTAGTTTTTTAAACAAGGCTGCGTCCGATACAGCATACTTACTTACTATATAGTATGCTAAAAGCAGTAGGACAGAGGGTGGTATGTCCGAATTCTAAGTAAGCGAGAAACAGTAGGTGAGAAATACCCGGATGGTGTACTGCTTCTGGTGAGATTTTGCAGTAAGCAACCGATGTTTTATTATTATTATTATTATTATTATTATTATTATTATTATTATATTTTTTTAATAATAAAAAAAAAAACAAGACATATCACAATAAAATGAAAAAAAAACAAGAGCCAGAGGGGGAGAAAAAATAAATAAACATTTACAAGGTTAAACGTTGAAAGCAATCTTTGACTTTTCAAAGATTCTTTTATTTTTATGCCCATCAAAGATAAAACATAGGAATTATAATCTGTATGCAATCGATGGACACTACGCGAGTCAAACAATCCCACAATACAACCGGACTGATACAGATGAGCTCAGAAATATATATTTTTTTAAAACGCGAAACAGCGTTGGCTCTTTTTAAGTATTAAACATGACTTATTTAACAATACCCGAATAAATTGTTAACTTGTTGAAAATTTTTGTGTTTGTGATGACGTTGAAGGTCACATGACAATACTAACATGGCGGATGTAGGATGTCCAGGATTGTAGTCATAATATACACACATTCTGATTAGTACGTACTGTTTCAACGGAAATGCAGTACTAGTATACAGTCATAATATGCGATTTTGGACGCAGCCCAAATTTTCGGAGTGACTGTATGCAGGCTGGGCCGGATTATCCAATGGGTATTATGGGCACGGGCCCAGGGGCCCATGCACACTTGGGGCCCAAGCGAGGGGAAGAAGTTTGTTTTTGTTTTTTTTACATTGCCGAAAACGGAGGGCAATGTCTGGTTGACCCACATAAGAGTAAAACGCAGTGTCGGAGGGAAGTATGGAATGCGGCGTCTGAAAGTAGTTTTTGACCCGAATTCAAATGCGCCTTTTCCCACTCTCCATTTTCCATCACATATCAGATCGGAAAGGCATTTATTTAAAATGAAGAAAATATTTGAAAAGTGGAAATAAAGTGCCTAATGACTGTTTAATAATAAAGTATTTGTCGGTTATCTCTGAATTCTTAATCCGGGCCTGTATGTAGGGAAGGTATTTTGCCTGTAGGTGGCACCTGGTTGTCATTTTTCCAAAGATATACACATACACCGATCAGCCATAGCATTAAAACCACTGACGGGTGACGTGAATAACATTGATTATCGTTACAGTGGAACCTGTCAGGGCGTGGGGTATATTAGGCAGCTGGTGAACGGTCAGTTCTCGAAGTTGAGGTGTTGGAAGCAGGAAAAATGGGCAAGTGTAACGATCTGAGCAACCTCGAGAAGGACCATATTGTGATGGCTAGACGACTGGATCAGTGCATCTCAGGTCTTGTGAGGTGTTCCTGGTATGTAGTGGTTAGTACCTACCAAAAGTGGTCCAAGGAAGTACAAATGGTGAACCAGCTACAGGGTCATGGGCACCCAAGGTTCATTGATACGCATGGGGAGCGAAGGCTATGCTGGCTATGACAGAAAGGTGTCAGAACACCAGTCAGACCGGTCAGAGTGCCCATGCTGACTCCTGTACACCGCTGAAAGCACCTAAAATGGGCATGTGAACATCAGAACTGGACCATGGAGCAATGGAAGAAGGTGGCCTGGTCTGATAAACCATAAACATTGTTATGTTATGTTGATGTTATGGCAGATCGGTGTAAACGGTTTGTCTTCCATATTGCAAAACATGTCTAAGTCAACTACTTACACTTTGGGTACAAATATATTCTGACTTGACTTCATATTCATTGTTAAGACAAATTAGGAAACCTTTATTAGCTGCACTGTGTCCTAACAGTACTGTTATATTTTACACTCATGTTGAACCATTTTCATTGTTGTATCACTTATTAGGCCTCTAACAATAATCTTTCACATACCAGAACTGATCTATTAAACTAATGATGGTTTAAAAAGTTATAACGTGTCATATTTGACTTACCTGCCATTATTTCATTGTTATTGTTTCTGCACCAATTCACTTGATCAGTCAGACATCGATAGGACTTTGATGACAGAGCCAAATTTGATGTTTCTGATGAAAGTACCTTAGATACACCATGATGTAGGGTTGAAATGTAACCTTTTAATAACTTTGTCACCAAAACTCACCTTAACATGAAATCATTCAGTCTTTGACTTAAATTGCCATGGTGAGCAACAGCATAACTTCCCTTTATGCACCTGCATTCAGACCACACTATAAAATGTTAACAGATCCTGGTTCATGAAAAAAATAATTAATCTCACGTTAACATAAAATAACTCAAAGTCATGAATTCTTGCCTCAAATTATATGACACTGTGTAATAGGTCTAAATTTCCCACATGCACTTATATTCAGCCAACACTACAAAAACAACTCAAAATCACTGCAGAATAGGGTCCTAAAATACGGTAACTTTGTCTCAAACTGGTCCAAAACCATTCAAAACCTCCAAAGTACCATAAAGTTGTGTAAAGAACCTCATTGTATTATAGAAATCACGGTTTAGACCACAACATAAGGGGTTAAAAACCAATGGGCCACTAAAAACTTTCCTAGAAGAATATGATTTTCTAAAGTGAGATTCAACCTGGCAAAATCTGAGCTTCTCATCATCCCAGCCTATCCCTCAATCAACCACAACGCACTGTACAGCTCGGCTCAACCACACTCAAGCCATCCAGGACGGCCAGGAACCTTGGGGTGATTCTTGATGACAGCTTGACCTTTACAGACCACATCTCAACAACTGCACAG
>JANDJT010000050.1:15197696-15215332 GCA_024331685.1 Stegophilus panzeri
TGTATTGTTCTCTGCTTGATATATCACTTTGCTTGTATTTTCTCATTTGTAAGTCACTTTGGATAAAAGCGTCTGCTTAATGAATAAATGTAAATGTAAATGTAAATGTTTTATTATTTGCTTCATTTATTATTATTATTATTATTATTATTATTATTATTAAATTACAAAGAAAAACTACAGAGAAACTGCATGGGTACTATATCAAAGTTTCACTCAGTTAAAAGTAGAAGTATGAAGCCAAAAATCTACTTGAGTGAAGGTCAAAAAACAGTCTACATTTAAAGGTGTATTAGGTACGATTTCTCAAAATTTGTCAAGATTAGGTTTCTATCAGTCAAGGAGGTGGAACTGAATAAGATTTGAATGTTTTGTTTTCCTTTTTGAGCCTGCTCCCTTTTCCCACTCATGAACGCAAAGTGGTGGTTCAGCTAGAGTTAGCATGCTAACTCTAGATGGCATGAGCAAAGATTGTCATGACATGACTTTCAAGCACTGTAAATATAACAATATAAACACGTGATATCTGGCTCGTAATGATTTATGAGAATGGACATAAGTGCATTTGCTGTCCGTTTTCTTCGTTATAAGCTCTTGATGAGCACTAAGCTGCGGTATTAGCATGTTAACAGGGTGTGGCGTGAAGGGGTGTGGGAAGTGTGTCTATAAAATGATTGACAGGACAGCCAAATAAACACAAACATGCATTTCGGACCATAAGACAGTTTTCTAAATAGCAGCTGTTTATTGCGCAGTTAGTTTTTGTTGGTTTCTTAGAGATTTATCATGTTCTGTTACTTTGCAGCTCAAGGATGTCTGTTTCTTTTTGGGTTTTACCCCAACAGTGGATAAAATGGGAAAGTAACACTACAATGGGTTTTTAAAACTTGAATTTTACATTTGAAATTTTTATACATGGATAATGACCATCACAGGTTTTGACTTGTTTGTAATGTCCTGTTTCTACATTGGGAGTTTATCTCAGTGCACTCTGGCCAAGTGGATGTCCAGGGTAATTCCTGCTGGGAGTTGCATTGTCTGGACCATGGACTCCAGCCCAAAAGGATGATCACTTCTGGCAGCACCTGCTTGGTTGATTCTTCTTTTGATACTTACTTCAGTGAAACTGGTTCTGGAAAATAAGTTCCACAAGCTATCTTAATCAACCTTCAACAACTGTTTCCTGCTTATGAATCTTCTTTCTTTGGAAACCCCCCCATTTTTTTTGATCCAGTTTTCTCAGTAATGGATATTTTAGTTTCACATTTCTGGTATTGATAATTATAGCACTTCTCTCAAAGTGATGTTTAAGTTCCATGGTAGTGGTTATTGTAACTGCTTGTTCACAGATGAGATCAGTAATGGACATTATAAGCAACTATATCACCCAGAACAGCTAATCAGTAAAGAGGATGGAGCTAACAACAATGCATGTGGCCATTACACCATTGGCAAAGAGATAGTAGAGTCTGCCCTTGATCAGATTCAAAATATGGTGAGTTGTGATGGTGTTTCCACTGAGGATTTAATGATTACAGTGACAACTTCCACTAAGATTTGAATGATTATAGTGGCAGAGCCCCACCAGTGTTTATATCAACTGTTCAACAAATGTTTATTTTTGTAAAATTCTCATTCACAACCCCATACATTTTAAATTCTGTTGAAATATTAATTACCTCTTTTGAGTGACTAATAATTAAATAAATAAATAACTTGACTGTTCGATAGAGATAAGTCAATTTTTCCATTGATTTGCTTGGCTTTCTTGGTGTTGCGCAATTGTGATGTACGCGCTTTGGTGTTTATTGCCAAAAAGCTCTATTTTGGTTTCATCTGACCAGAGAACCCGATCCCATTTGAAGTTCCAGTAGTGTCTGGCAAACTGAAGACGCTTGAGTTTGTTTTTGGATGAGATTAGAGGCTGTTTTCTTGAAACCCTTCCAAACAACTTGTGGTGATGTAGGTTACTTCAGATTGTAGTTTTGGAGAATTTCTGACCCCAAGACACAACTAACTTCTGCAATTCTCCAGCTGGGATCCTTGGAGATTTTTTGTCAACTCGAACCATTATCTTCACAGTGTGTTGAGACAATATAGACACTCATTATATTTCAGGTTGATTCATAACATTTCCAGTTCACTGGAACTTCTTAATTATTGCCCTGTTGGTCGAAATGGGCATTTTCAATGCTTGTGCTATTTCCTTATAGCCACTTCCCATTTTGTGAAGCTCAACAACCTTTTGCCGCACATCACAGCTATATTCCTTGGTCTTACCCATTGTTATGAATGACTAAGGGAATTTGGCCCCTGTGTAACCCTATGTGTTACCTCATATTTATACCCCTGTAAAACAGGAAGTCATGGTTGAACAATTTCCTTTTCCTAGTCACCCAGGTGTACTAACAAAAATATAAAATATCAAAGGGAATATACGTCAAATATATTTTTCTCATATGAATTCATAGGGGTGCCAATAATTGTTGCACACCTACATTTAACAAAGATATTTTTTGATAAACCTGTGTTTTAGAGTATTTTTGTGATTTTTTAAAACAATTTTCAAAAGGTTAAATAATAAAGTCAATTTTTCACAGTATTCTTTGCTAATATTTACCAAGGGTGCCAATATTACTGGAGGGCACTGTACACTCATGAACAGTATAATTAAGAAACAGGCTGCCTCTGAGAGATGTACTCAGGATGGGCTATCCTGCTTCAGGAGATACATCAAAGCTAAACCAGTGAAAGCAATGGAAACGTACTTGACAGTGGAGTACTAAATACATAAACATAGTGTTTATGTACAGATGTGAGACAAAAGGAATAAAACCAATATAGAGTCTTTCTAATCCCAGTACATACAGAATTTCACTTTGTTTTTTGTGATTGTTGCGGCCAAAAATGCTTGATTTTGCTGCAGGATTTTTCAAAATTTGTGATGCAATTTGAGTTTTTTGTGCTTTTTTTTTTCTTTCAGAAAACTACTTGAATTGGTGAAATTGCAATTGCACGAAATAGTTTTGCACGGTCTTTCACAGTGATGTTTGTTGGTAGCTGAGACCTTTTAGCTGTACTCATGTTCGATGCATGTGAATCTAAGGGGACTTTGGTTGAATGCGTGTTGTGATGATGTCACATGACGCGTCTTGGGCCAAATCTGTGGAAAATCTGCTCCTCTGAATATTGTGGAGTTTCCTTGAATTTGCGTTAACTCCTGCGAAATCCTGGAGGGACTGTAAACCTTACTATAGTGTCTTACGTGTCCAGTTTTTATGCAGAAGTAATTTCTTTAATGTCTTTTATAATATAATGTCATTAAAATACATTTTCATATAAAAGAATACACCTGTTTGGCATAGCAGCTGGGAAAGAGGAATATTTTATGGCATATATTATTTAAGCATGTTTTAAAGATCAAAATCATTTAATTTGTGATATTTTCTTATGTTAAGGTTTAAACTTTACACATTAAAACTGTTTTTAAATTCATTCAATAATAGTAACAATGTTCCATTTCCGCTTTCTGAACATACGTATAGCCAAATGACATTTTCTGAAGTTAAACACTTGATGTTTGATGAATCAGCCCTGAAAATGCTAAAAATGAAATATGATTAATATCCAACATCCAAATATTTAACATACCGATGAGTGACAACCGCTGGCTCTGTTATGCCGTAGAGGACATTTTGCTGACATGCTTTGGCTCAACTTGTCCCCTTAGAGAGGGTGTATTCTTTTCCCCATGAAGTCCATTACCCAGTTTTGTTTTTTTTAAATGTGGTTTTTGACCATTTTCAGTGAACTCAAAATGTTATACTCACTGAACACTTTATTAGGAACACCATACTAATACTGGGTAGGGTCTCCCTTTGCTCTTAAAACAGCCTCAATTCTTCAAGACATGGATTCCACCAGATGTTGGAAACATTCCTTTGAGATTCTGGTCCATGTTGACATGATTTCATCACACAAAAAAATCCTGCAGATTTTTCAGGTGCACTTTCATGCTGCTAATCTCCTGTTCTAGCACATCCCAAAGGGATTCAGATCCAGTGACTCTGAAGGCCACTGAAGAACACTAAACTCATTGCCATGTTGATGAAACCAGTTTGAGACGACTTTTGCTTTGTGACATGGTGCATTATCATGCTGGAAGTAGACATTAGAAGATGGGTGAATTGTGGCCATGAAGGGATGCCCAAATAGGCTGTGGCATTCAAACGTTCAAATGATTGTTTGATATGAACATTCCCCACAGCATTACACCACCTCCACCAGCCTAAACAGTGTTGACACAAAGCAGGTTGGGTCCATGGATTCATGCTGTTGGTGCCAAATTCTTTTGAATAACCTTTTGAAATCAAGATTCATCAGACCAGGCTACAGTTTTGGTGAGCCTGTTACACTGCAGCGTTTCTGTTCTTGGCTGACAGAAGTGGAACCAGATGTGGTATTTAGATGTCCTAACCCATACACCTCAAGTTTAAACATGTTGTGCATTCTGAGATGTTTTTCTGCTCGCTACAACTGCACAGAGTGGTTATCTGAGTTACTGTAGCCTTTCTGTCAGCTCATCAGCAAGGTGCTTCCATCCACAGAACTGCCACTCACTGTTTTATTCTTCATTGCACCGTTCTGAGGAAACTCTGTTGTGCATGAAAATTAAAGGAGAGCAGCAGTTATAGAAATATAACTGTGACTATAACAGGCGGCTGTGGCTCAGGTGGTAGAGCGGGTTGTCCACTAATCGTAGGGTTGGCGGTTCGATTCCTGGCCCACATTACTCCACATGCCGAAGTGTCCTTGGGCAAGACACTGAACCCCAAGTTGCTCCAGAGGGCAAGTTAGCGCCTTGCATGGCATCTCTGCTACCACTGGTGGGTGTGTGTGGGTGTGGGTGTGTGAGTGTGAATGAGACACAGTGTAAAGCGCTTTGGATAAAAGCGCTATATAAGTGCAGACCATTTAGAAATATTCAAATTTTCCTGTCTGGCACCAACAATCGTGCCATGGTCAAAAACATTGAGATCACATTTTTCCCCCCATTCTGATGATTGATCTGCAGGATTTATTACATTGCATTGCTGCCACATGATTAGCTGATTGGATAATTGCATGAACGAGTAGGTGTTTCTAATAAAGTGCTCAGTGAGACTACCTTGACAGTTGGTGAGTGCGGCGCATCAGTGCACCTTTCAGACACCTCGAGCAAAACATTGCTAGTGTCAAATGGTGGGAAGAGGGCAGGGCTTAATATAGTAGTGTTCAAAACACTTGCGCAAATGTCGACTGACTCATTTTCCATTTTTTTTTTTTTTTTAAGAAAAATAAAAAAAAGATAGTGCTTTCTATCTTTTGGAAGACTCTGCTGGGGAAGTGGTAGCTCAGTGGTTCTGATCGGAAGGTCGTGAGTTCAAAACCCAGCATCGCCAAGCTGCCACTGCTGGACCTTTGAGCAAGGCCCAACTTAATCCTCAACTGCTCAGAGATAAACTGTTCTGGATAAGGGCGTCTGCCAAACGTAAGAATGGTTCTCCAGCACTGAAGCTGTCCAAGTCACTCGCAGTGGCCCAAAACCTTACCAAGATACTTTATGTTGGTTTTTCCTTAAACTGACCAGTTGTCAGTAGTAGCATATCAAATAAATCTTATTTGATGACACTATTTACACCACAGAGTAACTATAGTATCATAGTACCACAGTATTGCAACGGTCAGTTGCTTCTTCTTCCTGTTTCCATCACCTTGTCCCACATTTTCCGCTCCCTTCACCTCAGCCAAACATCAAACATTTCTTGTGATATTTATAAGCAGCTAGGAAGTGCCTTTTAAAAGACCCCAAATTGGTCTCAAAGGGCTGCTAGTGATTACTGCATAGCTATTACATGATCTTAACACTAGAGGGTGATATAACATTAGTAGTCTTTACTTTTGTTCACATTTCCTGCTCACATACATCCATTTTCTTTCCGGAGTAGCCCTTCACCTTCATGTCTGTACTGTAGACTCCGAAACATAGATTTAACCATATAAATAAATCATACCACCTTCTACTCATCCTGTTTATTTAAGATAAGTGTATCAGGTGATATTATTCACTACACACCTAACTGACTTAAATGAGTTACCGTAACCATGTTACATAAAAGAAACAGTCATGCCAAAACAGTCATTTCTACACATTATTTATTTCATCCAGCTTGTAGACTAATGTATACATGTGCACCTATGTCTTAATATAGTATTTATCCTTTTAAACAGTTTAATCAATGTGATACAAATTTACAGTATATAGCATTATGAAAATACTGGTCATTTCAGTACAAATCTATACCTTAGGATTTATCTAGCAAGCAAAAATAATCATTGCTCATTATCACAAAAAAAAAAAAAAAAAAAAAAAAAAAAAAAAGCAACAACAATAAAAGGAGTTGACGAGCACAAGAAAAGCCCATTAGTAGGTGGTCTCTGATTCATTCAGAGGTCTCCTCCAGAAATGAAATAAATTCACAGTATGGAAAACAGCATGTTATTTTCGATTTATGATCTAAAACAAATTTAAGCCTACTGAAAAAAAAAATATAAATAAATAAAAAATAAACTCAGTTTATGGACATGATCCTCTATGAAGAAAAGAAAAAGAAAAGAGATATACGTAAGCTTAACACAAAATGAAAGAAAGAAACAAAATATGTAGCGCTGATTAGAAAATAAATACAGTCATTGTGGTTACAATCCCAAGTGTAGTGTAGTGGTTAGCAAAAAAAATTAAAATAAATTAACAATTCTTCCTAAAACGCCACTTGATCCTGTTTTACTGAAGAACAGCTTGGAATAAGAGGACAAGAGGACAAACCTGTCACACTACAGTATATGTACTATTAAAAAGCCTTTGTAATGGTCGAGTTTATTAAAGTGTCTACGTATAAGGGAAGAAAGTGGATAGGAATGGGTTCTGCTCACAGTCATCCAGTGTTTTTGATTCTCCTCATAGTATGAGAGAAGGATAAAGCTACATGTACTACACTATGGATAAAAGATCCGAGAACACTGGTTAAGAGTACACGAGGCACAGCAGTCTATCGAAATATTATGACATTCAAGATGTATATTCAGTACATCTGTTAATATAAAATCTAGTGTTTTTGCTATATTGCCTTCGAGCTTACCAAAAGGGCTGTCCATACAGATTTAATGCAAGTGCATCAGCAATAATAATGTTAACTTGAAGCAATGTAGTTGGGTAGTAGGGTAATTGTTTTCTTAGGATGTAGGCTCATTTATAGGCGTTTATACCCAAGCCAAACAGAGCATCGGAAGCATTAGAGGAAATGTACTCCGTCGTTATCGTCCATCTAGATGCAAGGAAACTCTAAGCACCAAGCAGTGCAAAAATTTGCAAAGGTGAGTCAATGGATGGAAAACATATACAGGTGTGTGTTTTCCGTGATACAAGGTGCCTTTGTGGAGCATATCTTTATTAGATAAGAATAACGCAGCTGATGCCCACATCACACAGGCCTACAAACCGCTACCCCATGTTCATATCTACGCTGCTTCAATTAACTACAGAAAGGCTCCAGTGGTGATCTGCCGAATCACGGCACGTCATCTGGAATAAAGAATTTACAAAAAGCTCGTTCCAAATGTTCTGCAGCCTCCATCTCTATTTGAGGGCGAAGGTTTAAAATAATGTCGCATCTAATATATCTCGCACTGTGAAATATTCCAAGAGGCATAAACACACTCCTCATACATGAAACACTTCACTTCAGAGTGCACAGGAAAAAAAAAAAATTAGTGGATGTGTTCGTTATCTGCAATGAAGATCGAAAATTAGTGTCAGGTCATTAGGAAAGAGAAAAAACAAACACACACATCACATAAATCAGGGCAGGGAATCAGCCCTTGTCATAAACGTAAAGGGTAATAAAAATTTAAATATCTGCTACAAAAATATGATTTCTCGGGTCCTTGGCAATGATTAAAAGCATTAGCAATGGCCCACTACGAGCCTAAGAAATCTCCCAATCAATTTAGGTAAAAGCTCATTTGCTCGTACACGCGAAAATTGAGAAGCATTCTAAATTTAGTCGACGTTCAATAAAAACACACCAGGAAGCGATCATTACAGCTGAACTAGTGTCGTATCAAACAGGCTTCTATATGCTTCTCCCTAGATTAACAGCGTAACCATAGAGTATTTCCTGTGCTATTTGTGAAACGCAAAAAAAGTCACCGAAATTTGTCTGTGGTTTGGATCCCGGAGTCACATGACACCCGAGAGGGCGTTAAAACAGATTGTCATCACTGATATTGTTTCTCACTGATATGAGGTCTCTTTTTGTAGGTCTACATGCAAGGAAAAAAAACCCCTGCAAACGTGCAATTATCCAGACGTTCACACTCATCGAGTCAAATCCGTTACTTATTACTGAGCTCCCAGTTATGGAGGGAAGTGTGTAGAAGGCCCTCCCTCCAGCAGAAATGAGGGGAGGGAAAAAAAAAAAAAAAAAAAAAAAAAAAAAAGATCTGTGCTTAAAGGGAAGTGCTGTGTTGTGGAGTTTCTGAAGCATCTGACATGATACTCTTTTTAATCTCACAGAGTAGAGAGTCATTGTTAGTTATATGGCACAAGACTGTTTTGGGGTGTGTGTGTGTGTGTGTGTGTGTGTGTGTGTGTGTAGGAGAATAATTGCCTGTGTGTGGATAATGTGGTTAGGATTATTTTTATATACTGCATATATACAGTATATCGAGTGTGTAAGTCTCAGCTGTCATTGACGTTCTATTATCTCTAGAGCGTGATCACTGTGCCGTCCTCTTCAAGGTTCTGTGTCTGCACACCTGTATCAGGGCCCCTCGGTGACCCCGCGCTGGTGCTGCTCATAACAGGATGCTGAAAGGTCCCATTGGAATGTCGGAGGTCAAGGTGAGGTTTGTACCTGGGCAGGGTGGACATGCTGGAGCTAGCCTCTGTCCCTGGCCCCGGCGCGAGCCTGCTATCTTGAGCTGCCTCGATCACCAAGTCTTCGTCATCCTCATCGCTGTCCACTTCCTCAGGATGGAAGTTCTGGATGATTTGCGCAGGGGTTGTCACCATGGCAACTGGGGTCGTGTAGCTGTAGTAGCTGGCTCCGCTATCGGAGGATCGACCCGAGCTGCCTGAAGCAGCTCCACCGCTGCTGTTGTTGTGGCGCACCACGTTGTTGCGCTGGTTAGCTGGCTTCACCGTAATGATGAGGTTGTAGCTGTTCGCGATCATCATGTCGGTGACCTGGTCCAGCGACTTCCCGGCCACCTCGATACCGTTGACCTCGAGCACCTCGTCGTTGACGGCAAGCAGGCCCGTGCTCTCGGCAAGGCCACCGGGCACCATGCGCGAGATAAAGATGCCTGGTGCTTTCTCCAGGCCGTGCGGCGTGACGCGCACGCTCGAGCCGTCTCGGATGTAGAAGCCCAGCGGCTTTTCCTGGCCGTGTTTGTAAAGGCGCACTCGCCGGTGTGTCTCGGGCAGCACGTCCACGTCGATAATGGACGAGACGGGACGGAAGTCTCGGGGAAGGCTGATGACTACTGCCGGCTTCTTCCTGCCTGCATCAGGGCGCAGGAGCACTGCAGCAAGGGGAGGTTTCTTGCGCGTCAAAGAGTTGGTGCCAAATGTGGAGTAGTCCGCTTCCTCTGCAGAAAGAGATGACACAAAGCAGAGCATTAGCTTAGGACCTACGTTTCTTTCATTTTTCAAGCTACTAACAAATCTAAAAAATAAAACCATTAACACATTTAGAAGCACACAGACAGTATAATAATAAATAACACTCATCTGAGGATAACAGTTTCCGCACGAGTTTTTTTCTAGCATGCATCTCAAAGCATTCTTATAAAAACTGGCCTTTCATCATAATGTTTTAGAAGATATACAGTACTGTGCAAAAGTCTTAGGCACCCTATTTTTTTAGTACAAACTTTGTTATAGAGTTTTTATTTTATGACGTCTACATTATCGAGTCAGTACAAAAACATTTTAGATTTCCAAACAGTTTTCCAGCACAAAATTAAATGGTACAAAAAAATGTTTGTATGTCAGTAAAGATAGCACCATATTACGTGGTAAGAGACAAAAACAACATAATACAGGCTGCTGAATTTTGCTGCAAAAATAAGAAGCAAGTGCGACAGTATGCTCAATAAAACTTACAGCTAATTTCCTTATAAAACTGCACTAATTCTAGCTAAGACTACTTTTTTTTTTTTTTTTTTTTTAAAGCAAAGGGTCGTCACACCAAATATCGCCTTTGCTTCATTTATTACCGTTTCCTGGTCTTTATTGTATTTAATTTTTAAATGGATAAACATGTCATTGCATCATTTTTGAAGGCATTATCGCTCTACAGCATTTCTTTGCACGTGCCTAAGACTTTTGCACAGTACTGTACGTAGATAACCAATCCGCACATAGTAGACAGCCATCAAAATGGTATGAGTTTGGCATCAGTGTCAAGCTTTCCTTCCTCAATTAAACCGCTTTGAGCTGCACAGGCCAAATGACTCTCTCCGCTTAAACCCCCATTCCCACAGAACTGCTGTAAGAGGAAACCTAAAGGGGATCCCAGGGAGAAAAAGGCCTACCTCGTTAGTTTTGCCACTGATCTGAAATTTAATCTACTGTAAACCCAGGCTAAAACCCATGCCGCCCTTCCCTCCCTCCGTTTCAACGGGTCTCCTGTGCTCCTTCTCTCTTTCCCTCCGTCAGCAGCCGCTTGCAAATTCCACAGAGACTTTACTCACACGGCTGGACTCGTAGACTTTCACCTTTGTGAACAATCGTACACGGGATCGAGGAATAACCGAGAGGAAAAGGGACAGAAATGGAAAAACGGTTGATTTATTAAGAAAAATAAAAAATGCCGGCCGAACATTGTCACGACTCTCCCGTGTAAAGGGTAATGGTTAATCTATGCGCCCAATCATTAACTTGGGAAGCATTAGTGCACCTGTTGTGTCTCTACTGCTCCCTGTCCTTCACATGAACCAAAAACAAGCAAAATCTCACACGCTGTCTTTTCCAATATGAGGAGGAGGAAAAAAAAAATCTGACATGTTAGTCAAAGATAATGACGTTCAGGGACAACAAACCACAAAGCAAGAAGAAGCTTGCTCCCTCCAATAAACCTCTGCTTTATATGCACAAGTCCATCTCCAAGTAGCACATTCCTTCTGAAATAATCACTGAGAGAGGTATAGTATAAGTAACAGGTAACAGCCGTATCCCGTAGACATATGCCGTACCCGCATAAAGAACAGCAGCACTATCAAATCAATGAAAGAATAGCTTAGATGTGTCAAACAAAATGCCTGTTTAAAGTGAAGCAATTAATTCCAAATATAGCCCAAATAAGCACATGTACACAAGCGCACACAAAGGATTAATTGTCTACAGAGTGCGATGGTCTCCCTTTCATTTCTCCCCGAGATAAAAGAAAACTATCTGGACCTACGCTTTGTTTTTAACCTGAAACATCTGAGCACATACAAGCTGTGTTGCGTAACGCTTTCAGGCAAAATCTGAAAGCTCGCACTTTTGCTCAAATAAATGAGCATACTCGCATACTAATGTGAACCATCCTATCTGAAGCGTGCGTGCACATGCAGAGTGTTCAGCCTGTGCAGTCAAGCATAGCAGTTCAGCGTTCTTTCACCACCATCACTCCGCGTCTCCCCCCTTTTCCCCTAACCCCCTTTTCCCAGCACTGTTTAAAAAAAAAAAATAAAATAAAAAAAAAAAAAAAAAGGGAGTCAATTTCCCACGGTCCAATTAAAGAAAAAACAAACTGCTGATATGTTGTTTTGTAAGCTAACCATACCATGTAAGAATTGAGCATGGCCAGGTTTCCTCAAAGAATCACATCACAAAGGCATACTGTTAAATATGAGGATATGTGTTCTGGAAAATAGCGAAAATTGGATTTCTCTGCCTAGAACGTACAATTCAAATGTAAGAAATTCGCCATCCATCCATTTTCCATACCACTTATCCTACACAAGGTCGTGGGGGGCCTGGAGCCAATCCCAGGGAACTCGGTGTACAAGGCAGGGGACACCCTGGACGGGGTGTTGACCCATCTTCAGGGTACACACACGCACTACAGACAATTAAGAGATGCCAATCAGCCTCTTTGGACTGGGGGAGGAAGCTGGAGTACCTGTAAGAAACCCCTGAAGCAAGGGGAGAATGTGCAAGCTCCGCACACACACAGGGCGGAGATGGGAATCGAGCCCCCAACCCCAGAGGTGTGAAACAAACGTGCTAACCACTAAGCCACCATGCTCCACCTTCAAGAAACTATACTTCAATAAACCAACTTTAAAAATATCAATGTAAATGTATATAAATGTAAATATTTTTCACCAAAACAGTGCTGTTTTTTCATTTTTAACCTGGTCTGTGCTTGGTGAGAAGTCGGTTGAACAAAGAACAGTCGGTCTACGTAAAGATATCTACAAAGTGCCATAGCTATTTAGACATAAGCCAGAAAAATCTGCAGTTTTCTGAAGTATTCAGTATATAGTAGAAAATAACTAAAGAACTATACACCGGCCAATCATTTGGCAGCAGTGCAATGCATCAATCATGCAGATACAGGTCAAGCACTTTAGTTAATGTTTACATCAGGATGGGGGTTGGGGGGGGATAATGTGACCATGAAATGGTTGTTGGTGCAAGACAGGCTGGTTTAAGTATTTCTGAAACTGCTGATTTGCTGTTTTTAAAAATAAATAAATAAATATAAATAAACTTACAGTCTCTAGAGTTCTCACAGAATGGTGCGAAAAACAAAAAACATCAATTGAGCAGCATTTCTGGAGGCAGACACACCTTGTTGAGAGAAGTCAGAGGAGAATGGTCAGATTTATTCGAGATTACAGAAGGCTACAATAACTCAATAAACCCCACTTTACAACCATGGTGAAGTGGATATTGTTGCTGACAATCTGCATTCCTTTATGGCCACAATTTACCCGTCTTATAATTTCTAGCCTGATAATGCACCGTGTCACAAAGTACAATCGTCTCCAACTGGTTCCATGAACATGACAGTGAGTTCAGTGTACTTCCTAGTCAACAGGATCTGAATCCAATCGAGCACCTTTGGGATGTCAACATGGCCAAGAATCTCAAAGGAATGTTTCCAACACCTTGTGGAATCCATGTTACATAGAATTGAGACTGTTATGAGAAAAAAAGTGGACCTACCCAATATTAGTATTATGTTCCAGTGAGTGCACTCTGTGACGTAGAGGAATTACAGAAGTAAATCTGGACTTTGAACGAGGAGTTTTTGGGCAGGTCTGGAGCAGTGTAAATAAATCCCTTTTGGGGTAGACTATGGGCATGGTGACTATGGCCATACAGTAGGGGGGAAAGAAAGAATTTAAATCACCATGCGATGGGTTTTCCCAGGCCACTCACAAGTAGTAGAGCAACCATCAGAGCTTTTGTTAAACTGGACTCAGGTCAGATAGTTTACTGAACACATCATGGTCAATCTTTTCTTAACGTCAGGTCCCCCATGAAATGCCTTGAAACACGCAGCGTTATTCGATGTGTTGATGTAATTTCCACTGAAACAGCAAGTCAGGGCGGGACATATCGAGTGGCTCCTCCCACTTTTGAAATAACCGATAGCGTTTATCTTACCTCACAGCCCGGGATAAGCTGTACTTGACAGTTAGTACAATGGATATTTATAATGTTGGGGGCAGGACGCTTCGGATTCTAGAGAGCATTTGATTGGACAGAAAATCTGATGAGAAGAAGTGCAGAATGAGTTCATCAAAACTGTTGATCTGTATTGGTGGTAGAGAGAGACTGTACATTTTCATATATCTTCTAAATGCCAATTTTGTCCTTATTTTGGAGCACACTAACTTATAGATAACCTTAAGGCAAACATATTCATACTGAAAGCCATAAAGCTTTCAAGTGATCTGCCGTAATACTTGGCTTAGACCAAATAAAGAAACCATGACTAGTTTTGCTTTGTTTGCCAAGCAGAACAATCCATTCTGATCTATTCAGACCATCACTGACCTCAGCACAGGAAGCATCGTCTCAGCGGTCGGTCAACAGAGACCGTGTGTGTCAGTGTGTGAGAATAGGGCCTCACATCAGTGAAATAAAACACCAGTGTCACAACTGGCTATCCTTTTACACAAAGTGAAGGAAACGCTTTCAGAATCAGGCGCTTGTTAATGTGTCTGCATTGATTTAGGCTTCAGTAGGTCACTAATCAATATCGCTTTTAAACAGGTATGGTATAAAAGCATTCTTAAATCGCGTCACTCTCATATTTATAGCATTCTGGCTGAAATGTCAGAAGATTGTGAAGAAAATGAATTCTGTGAAGAATCTTTTGCAATAATGTGTTGGGATTTTTCCCCCCCTGAATCAATGGCTCTGTGTGCCGGCCTGTAACAGCCTGAGACACGGCCTCACCTCATCCAATATTCAGCAGTTCTGTAGCAGGCCTTATGACAGATGTGATCGCTCATGTCTTGCTTTACTGAATGGCTCCCTTCAAGGCATTTTGTGTGAAGCTGCTCTACAATGCTGTGTTTACTATCTAACCAGCCAGAGCCCGGAGTGCTTTGTTGGACAGCCTAACACCGACCATCTCTGAAAGGCATCCTGTTTCTTTAAGGTTCTTGGACCGCGTATGTCCCACGTGGTCAGTGTGTGCCACTGTGTTCCAGTTACGGAGGGATGGAGGGGGGCATAATGAGTGCTTCTTAAGGACCAGAGAAAGAGTGGGTGAGCGAGAGAGGGGAAGAGGGGTAAAAATCCTTTCAATAGGGGAAAAAAAAAAAAAATTCCTGAGGTGTTGCTATTCTGGGCCCATTCTGCACATACCGTGGTGGCACTGCCTGGATAAAGTACACCTTCAACTGATAACACACAAGGAACAGAGAGAGAGAGAGAGAGAGAGAGAGAGAGAGAGAGAGAGAGAGAGAGAGAAAGGAGGAAGAGTAAATTAAGGTGAAGGAGAAAAGGCAAAGTTAAAAAGAACAATGGGGACAGACATGAAAGAAGCAAAGAAACAACAAATAACAGAAACCTTTATAAAATGTCTAAACATTGTAAAACTGAGCTTAACATTATATGTACAAACATTACACCCACAGATATATATTATTTCTGATTAGCTGCTGGTTTGTTGAATTCTCAAATCAGATTGGTCAGAAGGTGTCGATTAATTTTTATGGCTCGGATACAAGATGAAACACAGGTTTACATTAACGCGCTCATGCTCATACAGTACATTATCATTTCGAACAACTTGCACAGGGACTTATATGATGGATGCGCTACCTAAATGGTTTTTTAATAATATTCGTAAGTGTTGATATGGTGACGTTTTCTGTGAGGAGAGGTTTACTTAACATTTATAACATGGTATGTCTGAAAACTCGATTCTGATTGGCTGGAAGGTGTGCATTCAAACCGTATATACCACAGGTAGTTCCGGTCAGTTAATCACTGTTCTGAATTAATGTACTGAGTAAAAACAACTGTAACCATAGTAACATACAGTTACAGTTGCATACAGTAGTTAAATTCACAGCTTTGTTATTAGTAGAGACACGACAGACTACTTTATCTCTGTGTATGATTTAGAACAGGCAGTATTCTAGATCTAACGCCCCATGTATATATATATATATAAAAACTTAACGGAAATTAACCATTATTCTGATCCTTTCAGTCAAATTTTGCACTGCAAACATCAACGAATATGTTTACATGGACAGCAGTAATGTAATTAATGACCTTATTCTGAATAAGACAATATTGTGATTAAGGTGTTTACATGAGTTGCTTTTTTTCAGGTTTTACGTTATAGAACATAGATAGATTAACAGCACACGTCATTACGTCCCCACGCCACGCCGTCCGACGTCCCCTCCAGAATTTCACGTATCAACATACAGTTCGTCTTTGTTATGGTACCGTGTACAGTTTTGGGTGTTTTTATTTTGAATTTTACGAAAGCTTCAAGTGCAGTTAATTATTTGTCATGCTATACATGCAAATAGACGACTGCTTGAAGTCACGGGCTGCGTCCGAAACCACGTAGGTAAGTACGCGGTTTCATACGCAGCTGTGCTCTCGTTTGCTGTCAAACGGTTAAGCACTGCCGTGTGTGTACGTGTCCTGTCGCAATGTTAATAGTGTGATTAAAGTGTGTACATGTCTATAATGCACTACGACAATGCGACTAAAACAGGAATACTCCACACGTCTTCATTCAATTTGTGTTTACTTCGAGTATGACTTTAGTTTAAGATTAAGGTAATCTATAATCGCTGTTTACATGGTAGTTTCTTAATCAGAGTATTGTCCTAATCGGGATAATATCGGAATATTGTTGTCCATGTAAACGTACTGACTGACAGCTTTAACATGTCAATGCTGGGAAGTGACCACAGTGTAAGCCACCATGGTTCTTTGCCTTCATGTCGTGCATTAAAATCGTGTAACGCACGCCTAGCCGTGGATTATACCTCACTTATGGAATGAGTGTCCAGTGTCATGTGAATGTGACCGATTTTTCCGACGCTGTAATAACTTGCTTTGCGGGTGTCCCACAATTCTAAACGTAATTATAAACAGATAAAATGGATATGCTTTTCAACAAAATAAAATAAAAATTGTTAGCAGTGGCAGCAACGTTTAGTGACGTGCGGTTATAATAAAATAATCGACTCTGGACTGGTACATCACACCACCATGTCGTTGGTGATTTCTCTATACCAGCATGCCCCGTTGTGTTTTATTCCTTACAGATTGTGGCACCTCTGTTATAGATTCGGGGAAAATGTTCATCCCAGCTTTAAATCAATACTCTTAATACTATGTATGAAAACATGCTGAAATGTAACCATGACAAACATTGAAACAGTTCAGGCTAAGCCTATATGCTCCACTCTATCATGCTAAATGTCATTATTAAAGACCTGAATGACAGACAGCTATTAATATTAATTTGTCTGGAGGGAATAAAATATGAGAGGAAGGAGTAGCAGAAGATTTAATGTTAGAGAATCCTGACAGATACTACGTCATCCAATCCATCCGCTGGCAAAAAAGCAGCAGCACATATACGCTGTAAATATTACCTATCGAATTATAGCCTCGATGGAAACAATGAATTTAATTTTTATTAGCCGTCTTGGAGAAAATATGAAGTCATGCCTAAAGTCAATGGCAGAGACAAGCTTCTTGCTCTTCAGTTAAATTGATAGTTTTTCATTTGGCAGGACCCTGTATGTTACAGACTACTATTAATAATGTTGTAATTAAACTATAATTTCATCTATGCAGAAAATAAATTATTTACATGCTCTAGTGTGTGGACGTGACCACAGTAACACTTGGGTTACAGCAGCCGGTGGGAACTGAGACACACAGCTGAAATAAAATAACAAGAGACTAACAATCATTTTCATATTCCTGAGTTATAACCATTACACTCCATCCGGGCTACATGGTCATTTAATAAGCGAGATTTTAGAAGCTACAGTGTCCTCCACTAATATTGGCACCCTTGGTAAATATGAGCAAAGAA
>JANDJT010000050.1:15215466-15225953 GCA_024331685.1 Stegophilus panzeri
GCACCCCTATGAATTCATAAGAGAAAAATATATTTGAAGTATATTCCTGTTGATATTTTACCTATTTATTTATTTATTTTGTGCACCTGGGTGACTAGGAACATGAAATTGTTCAACCATGACTTCCTGTTTCACAGGGGTATAAACATGAGGCATCACATATAATAAAAGATCAAAAAAGGGTCAACAATAAAGACAATTTTTCACAGCCTTCTTTGCTCATATTTACCAGGGGTGCCAATATTAGTGGAGGGCACTGTACATGGTCATTTATTTAATAAGTGAGATTGTAGAAGCGCGAGATATTAATAACATTTGTGGTCTGTCGTTTACTTAAGTTATTTTAATTTCACTTTTATTATGAAGGGCACGGTCTTTCATTCCTTTATCAAATGAACTAATAATGATGGCACAAGCAAATGGTTTATTACAGGACAATAAATTATAACTCGCATCATTAGATCAGGGTTGGAATGTGCTGTTAATGGTGTCTGTATTCAGCGTGATCTAGCCTTCATACATCATTAGCTTGATTTGGGTCAGGCTGTGGTGCTACTGTACCGAGTATTGTTAGAAGGACAAGGCTAGGAAGCTCTTGCAGAACGTTGTGGGACACAAAACACAAAGAGACAAGTCCTAGGTTATGTGTGTGTGTGTTTAATAAAAGTGAGAGTGGGAGGACACAGTTCTGATGCAGACTTACATGAACCGTGAATTTGCTGACCGTAGTCACCTCTCTGGCAGACTCTCCTCCCTCTCCCTCCCTAACCCTCCACCACTCTCTCACTATGGCGTTCTCTCTCTCTCTGTCTCTCTCCCTCCCTCAGTCCCTCCCTACCTCCTGTACGCTCTCTTATAGGATCTCTGGCTAGTTATGCCTTTTTATTTCTCAGATGAGGCTGCTGCAACTGGGTTAAAACTGGTGTCTGGAAACACATTCCTCCAACCAGGTCAGCGGCAGCAGCTTGGTGTAGTAGGGAACAAGGGGGGCAAGGAATACAAACTTCCTGGATAGGCTGCAGTTGGGAAACACTGTAACTGAGGCCACATCATTTCTGTCCGGCGTTTATTTACTTTCCATTTCTTTGAACTGATGCAACAATGTTGGTGTAAAATAGACATAATCTGCAAACCAGATATACCTGATTTACATCCACTGTACAGTAGATTAAAAAGAGTTGTAAATCAAGTACCCGGGCATAGCACTTAGAATAACGTAGCTACAATTAGGCCTGTCACGATATTGTTCCAGAAATGATTGCGATAAACAATATTGTCATTTTAGGACCATTTTATGCCACTGATAGATACTTTAATAGCATAGTATTTGCCTTCTTTAAATTTAATCAGTATTTGTCATGTCATATTTATTAGAGATGCACCGATGTATCGGCTGATGAGGCAATTTTTCACACTATAGGCCATCAGCCGATAGTTTAAAAACATCCGATAATCAGTGCCGATTATATCCTGTCAATCAAAAGAGGGCGGAAAAACACATCGAATTCGCGCTGTGTGTAAAGAAGATGTCTCTTATGTGGAATGATGACACAACTGCAGTTTGTAAGCTCTGTAAGCTCTGCACTGCTAAAGTTTTACACTGGAGTTTGCGCATCGAGTCAATTTTTTATTTGCCATGGTGCTCGAGCTGAATTAAAGCGCCAGTACGTCGTTGAAAGATTTAAATGAAGATGGGTTGACGAAAAATTATATATTGCACAGAAAAATATATTTGTAGAGTAGTGTATTTCATATCCAGTTAATGTTAATATATAAAAAGGTTGATATTATATATTACCAGTTTGATGTTCAATGAGGAAGTAGAAATGCTTTTGTTAGTGGTGAGTGACTGAATTCTAAAAAACCTCCTGTTAGGCTTCACATTCAATATTAATATGAATTAATAACATTCAATAAGTTAAGAAATCTTACTTTAATCTTCAGAATTTAGTTCATGTGTTAATGTTAATTTGAGTAATGTGTGTTTTATGTTTATGAGACCAGTTACTGTGAAACAACTTGTTGAAATGGAGATAAAGTTTTTATTTGCATTTCTTAAAATTTGTTGTAATTTAAAAGAAGGTATAAAAAGCAGAACTATTGGTATCGGTCGATATCACTCTGAATAATCGGTTATCGGGATCGGCTGAGAAATTTAGTATCGGTGCATCTCTAATATTTATTCATTTTAGTCAGTTTTACTCTGAGTAACATGGCAGTGAATATTAGACAACGGCACTTTAGTTGAGGAGAAAATGCAAAAACTGAACCAAATATTCACACGTTTCATATATTAACTTAAACATGGCGCAGCAAAAACCTGTGAAAACTAGTGATGTGTAGTTCATTTTGAAAGAATCTTTAATATGACTCGGGAACAACGAGTTGTCTCAGAGAGCGATTCGTTCATTTTGACCGCGCATGCGCTGCAACATCCCCATAGGTTCTGTACAGGAAACAGAAATGATTAGTTCACCTCTCAAGTCTTTGGGTTCGTTCTTCTGGCGACCGCCGCATAGGCAATGCACCATGCAATACCGGAAACGGGACGAACGAATGACTCGAAACCGAAGACTCAAGACCTGAACTAATCATTTCTGTTTCCAGGGAACAGACGTGACAAATGTGATGAAAGAAAGAACGACTCGGATCGGGAGGTGAGGTGAACTAACAGACTGCGTAGCCTGAAGACCTAATGCTAAGCTATTAATTAATCATTTCTGTTTCTCATAATTCGGCCTTGGCTGCATTAGCTTATAGTTTATGTTATAGTTTATTAAGTACTAGATGTGTTTGGGAATTTAACATGTAACATTTTAATTATATTCTGCTGAAATGAACGAAATGACTAGAAAAAAAAAGATTCGTTCATTTTGCCGAATGAGATTCAAAGATCCGCGTCAGTAAAATGATCCGAACATCCCATCACTAGTGAAGACTGCCCTTGTTGTGAAAGCCTGATCTCCTGAAATAACATTACCTTGAGTACTGTAATATAATATCGTGAATTCTTTATGCTTTGGTTATTCACTGTACGTGTTTTAATGCATTGTTACGTAAACAGCGTATTCACAACGTGACTTACTCTACCTAACGCCTTACTTAAGTTCCAGTTCACTTGTGCATTCGCGTCATTTTGTGCAGAAGCAGGTTGTAATATGTTTATGCTGTGTATACCGTTTGTCTGATTAATGTGTATGGGATGCGTTTGGGTGAGTTAATTAACCCGCTAGTCAAATTTTACCGCTGTTCATTCACTGTTCAGCTTCAGCTCACGCCACTTAAGCAGCTCAACCCGACATTATTGACTATGACTGGATTATCTGAAACACTAGAACTATTCTTTCAAGATTTTTCTTCTTCAAAAAACAATGTTAGTGCATTGTTAATATCTTGGCATTTTTTTCTACAATACAGTTTTTATTCCAGTAAAATCGCTGCTAGTGCTTGCTACACATCTTAAATTCAAATGCACGCGGTTTTTTCATCCGACGTGTTTTTATCTTCACTTTGATGAATATCCGAAGCTCGAATGTTAATTTGACAGGCCTAGAGCAGACGAGAAGTCAGGAGCAGCATGAATGGCTATAATGTTGGCGTGTCAGGAATGTCCCCCTCGCTCCGAGGGCTGCGTGCAGTTCGGTGTTTTTGCCTCCTGACTTTTTTTAAATTCACCTTCTCAAATTTCACGTCTCCTCACTTGGATATCCTGGTCACATTAGCAGTAAACTTTGACTATTTGTATGCTGTGGAAATTTTAGCAGAACTAGGACAACCCTGTGAGCAGACATGGTTTTACCATTAATTGTTGAGGACACCTTCATATTCCTCCCCAATTTAACATTCTCAGAGCCAGTTCCCAAATGCCCATGGGTACAGCTGCCACCACACTTCATGCTCCCCTGATTTTCACCATTTATTTTCTACCCTTCCTGTTCTCCCTGCCATCCCTGCATGGTAAATTCCTTGTACTCATATGTCTGATGTGCTGTCTTGTCCAACCTAGCCAGTGTAGAGGAACAGAGGCTGGCTACATTCCAAACAGCACAACCCCCTCGACTCCCTTTTCCTTAGCAATCATAGCATAAGCCTTGCTTCCTTGCAACAGGCCTTACTCTGCCCATCACTCTCTCATGTCTCTTCCTACTTCTGCACACGCAGACCTTGGGCATTATGACATAATACAGTTCCTCGGTCACAGGCCAACCTACGCACCATCCTGAGAGTTGCTTACTCACACTCTCGCCTTCCTGTTCAAATAAATCCCATGGGGAGGGGTAGTATTCCTCAACCCAAAACAAAAAGTATCATTGCACACGTCACAAGTATCGCTCCACTCAGGAACACACCCCCTACTGCTCAGACTCAAACAGGTTGGGTGATGAATGGAAAATTAAACAAATTCCTGGTTTGCCAGAGAATGTGGGAGGCTGTTACACACGTCACATTATTCTGTTGGAAGAGGAACTCCAGCCTGCCAACTGTACAACACCCATTCTAATAAAAGGAAGCCTGAATATGACACTACTGAACTCTGAACTAAAATCATTCCTGTCTGAAAGAATGTCATGCCATAAAACACACCTTAGACCAGGTACCTATAACTGAAATAGTTTTATCTAACAGTTGAAATTACCTCACGATAACGCAGAGAACTTCCGGCTCGAGGAGAGGCAGAGAAAACTGTTCTGGTCCGAGACGTAAGCCGGTCTCTTAAAAGCCCATTCACAGCACTATGTTAATCACTGTTGCAACATGATCTCATGCTGCGTTTGGATCGACCTGAACAAGGAGATCAGTGGTTTGATGCTTTGAATGGGACCATACAGAAAATAGCAACAGTTTCAGGTTACGATAATGCGGATATTATTAGTCCAGAAAGCAGTCAGTGTCTTCAGCCTCAACTGAGGAGATGAACAGAAAGTACTGAATAGAGGTTTAAAATAACAACAGTCTGGGTAAATCAGAATGGCCTGCGGTAAATGCAGACCTGCGACAATTAATGAGTGACCACACTGCAATTAATGACAACTTAGCAAGTGAAAATATCAAAGATAGTCGCATTTATTATAATAAGATTACCATAAACCAAATATCCATCCATCCATCATTTTCTGTATCACTTATCCTACACAGGATCGCAGGGAACCTGGAGTCTATCCCAGGGGACTCGGGGCACGAGGCGGGGGACACCCTGGACGGGGTGCCAACTCATCACAGGGCACAATCACACACACTCAAACACTATGGACAATTCTGAAATCAGCCTACTATGCATGTCTTTGGACTGGCGGAGGAAACCCCTTTACAGACCCCTTTAGCGACTTTTTTTTTGGAGAGAAAAAACAAAACAAAAAAAAAACTAACGACAAATCTAGCGACTTTTTGGACAAACCTTAGCGACTTTCCAAATGTCGTCAGTACTGTCCTGTAAGCGCGAAGTCTTGCTTTCCCGCTGCACTCACACCTCTCTCTGCGTCTGCTCTGTTCAGTGAGAGGCTTATGGCATGACAACAATGTCATGGATAACGAGACGCACCCTTCGTCCAATTTACATCATTCATATGTGAATGTTTTTAAAACGCAAGACGAATTTAATGCAACATGCTTTACATGTAAAATAGTACACGTTATTACAGCCTAGTTCTCTTGTTCAAAGTAGTTAGTGTGTTCAGAAACATTTTAGATCATTCATGTTCCATACATGTCTGTTATATAGTTTTATAAAAGTCATGAAAGTTTTTTTTTTTAAATTCATAAAAGTAATGAAAAGTAATTTTAAAAAAAAGTACAAAAACACAAAATCAAAATAAAAAAAATCTATCTATCTATCTATCTATCTATCTATCTATCTATCAAAAACAGATTATAGATTAGGTTATATATAGATAGATAGATTTTATATAGATTAGATAATCATTATACCTGGTCTCCTCCAATATGGCGGGGGCACATGATAAGGGAGGCTTGGGGGGGCTTTAGTCACAAAAGATTGAGACCTCTGCTGTAGAGCAAAGATGCCTTCAAAAATAATGAAATTAAATGCTTCTCCATTTACAAAAAATACTATAAAGAGCAGTAGACAGTATTAAATGAAACACAGGCAATATTTGATTTATATAAAAATAAAAATTAACTACTTTTTTTTTTTTGTTAAAGTAGTCTCGTGTAGAATTAGTGCAGTTTTATAAGGAAAAGACTTGTAAGTTTTATTGAGCATGTTGCAGAACCAGACACGGTTCTTCTGGAGATTCTTCTGGTATTTCTAGAAAAAAGCTAAAATTATCTGACAAAAAAAAAAAAAATAAGAAAAAGTACATTGTGAAACATGTAAAAATGTCTCGAAATATATTTAATAAAATCATATGTTTGGTTTATTGTAACCTTATAACAGGAAATACTTTTGCCTATTTAAAATATTTTAAATATCACTTGCTAAGATGTCCGTGTTTTGCAAAAACAAATCTTTCCTGACTGACAGAGGAAGAACATTTGAAAGTTGGCAGAGACTTCATGGATGTCGTGCACAATGGATGTCTTTGAGTACTTTACACTGATGACTAGGGCTGCAACTAACAATTATTTTCATAATCAATTAGTTGGTCGATTATTTTTCGATTAATCGATTGATTGGGTGGGGGCAAACTTTCAGTACCCTTTTTTTTCATATATTTAAAATCAAATCCACAAACTGAGTGTTACAAATATAAACTTCAGACTAAAACTTTACACAACTGTTTGTCCAATTATATAAGACTGAAAAGAACCCAATACACACAGACACACACCAGAATATATTATTCATTTAGGACTGTAGTTTAATACCGTGCTTTTTGTGCATCCATAAATATATTTAAGTATTTATGGATGCACAAAAATCACGGAATTAAACTACAGTCCTGAATGAATAATAAAAACTCCCTTTCACTGCCCCTTATGGTTTCTGTTATTCACTGCCTTTAGACATATTGTTTTACTTTTGATCGTAGTGTTTTAATGAGACATTACAGATCTTACTCGCGCTCCTGCTGTGTATCACCGTGTCTACACCGTGCGTGAACAGCAACACGGCTTCGTTACGAACATAGCACTTCCATCATAATAAACGACAGAAGTAACCTTATGAGTAAATCTCCCCCGTGCCGCGTGCAGACCAACTAATCGATAATGAGATTCGTTGACAACGATTTTCATAATCGATTATTATAGATTTTATCGATTAGTTGTTGCAGCTCTACTGATGACTCTTAGAAAGTCAGTCTAAAAAAGCTCAGCTTATATTCCACACACATGAACTTGTATGGAACATGACTGTGTTACATGACCACCTTGTAGAGCAAGTGGCTTATAGAACCAAGGTCATAAAACCATGTGTCTTTGAAAACTATCCATTCGTTTAACAGTAAATGCTCTATCCTGGTCATCTAGGCACCAGGTGGGAATAAACCCCGATTAGGACCCATCATACAGACACGTTCACACACTCATTCACACAGAGGAGCAATTTAAAGCAACCAGTCAAGCTACTGGCATGTTTTTGGAGGAAACCAGAGAACCCAGAGGAAACCGATGGTGAACATGGGGAGAACAATCTCAGGAGCTGTGAGGTGGCAACAGTGTTCCAACCGAAATCAACTACATGAACTACACGAACTTTGTAGTGAAATCTTCGAGTAAAAAAAAAAAACAAAACAAAAAAAACCTTACATCAATCGAAATCCAACATGTTTGTAGATATATTCGGCACAGCACAATTATACATGCCCAAGATGTCCAACACAACAAGAAAACATGGTTTTAGAGAATAACCGCATTATAAACATAGATGTAGATTGAAATGAAGGTTTTGAAACGTGATAAGGCAAAGACTTGAAAGAAGAGAAGGCAGAAAGGAAATGAAGTTCGGTTACACTAACCAGAGTCAGCACAGTGCTTCGGTATTTCACTGGCTCAGCAGAAGAGCTTGAGGAAAAAGCAGTGAGGGATGGAAAGGGGAGGAGAAGAAGACGCTTCCTACACGTTTAAGAATTAATTAAAAAAAACAAAACAAAACAAATAAAACTGATAGGAGGTCTGCAGATCAGGGGAGGAGGTCATTTGTTATTTGTTCTATTATAGCTTTTCTAGTATTAGAGTGAACACACTCTGAACACCTCGCTCGTCTGCTTAAATGAAAATTTTATGCATTGATATTTTCACAGTTTTGGTTTTAAAATGGTATACACCATGGGACACCTTTTTTTATACGAAAACGTGATCTGCAGAACAAAGCCCTGCAGGCTTTTCTCAATAGATTGCCATTTTAATCCTTATTTCAAATATGTTAGTCCAATGACAAATTATTGGGACAATACCCAGGTTGGGCGTATATTACATAACGGTAATAGCTCTCACCGGGACATACTATTTTCATACCTTTTCACTTCTAACAATCAACTAACATCAAGGGAGTTACACCAAAATATTTTTAGACAACACTCCCTTAAAAGGAGATACATCACCTGCTGTACCAGAAATATGCTTATGCCAGCTAAAAGTGGTACAAGGTGCTGAAACAATTGCCAGATTCAGAGTAATCGTGGGATCAGAACATAAATGCAAACATGATGAGTCACAGAGAGACCAGAGAACAGGATGTAGTGTTAGTGAAAACAAGACTATAGACTCACACGCACGACCACACCTTAACCAAACAAAACATCCATGATTGTGCAGAATAATGAACTTTTGAGTGTGCGCTTGGTATGTGATCGGTAATGTGTGTGTATTTTCCTGCTATTTAACCCAGCATGCCCTGCTGCTCCCAGCAGCCCTGAAGAATCCTTCGTCGCTAAGCGCAAAGAGGCTCAGGCTTCTTTACTGCTACCATGGCGACAGGTAAACAGGCGCGAGACCGGTGGTGTTGCAGCCGTCTGTGCATTGTGCAAAAGAGAGTGAGTGTGTATGGAGGGCGGCGGGGGAGTGTGGGGGGTGGCTTCACACACACGGACAATGCAAACTAAACCGCTGAGTGGTTTGACGTAAGAATATCATTGAGGCAATACCGCATACCAGCATGAAAGCCTCGGCACACTGACTTCGTTTCAGGCCACTTATGTATGCAAAATAGTTCCTAGTGAATAAAGATTAAGACGGGAAAAACACACACACACACACACACAAACTGAAGAATCTCTAATACAAATTCTCCAAATCCACATATTACCACAACACTAACAAACAACACACTACATGAATTGCACAACACTGGAGCTTAGTGAATTGTAATCAGATCTAATCATAATCTGTAAATAATTTCCCCTCAGTGGAACCTTATGAACAAAAAGAGGACTGTTACACATTTACAGGCTGACTGTGAAACACGAATTTCATCACGTCATAGATGAACAACATGCCCGGATAGAAACCACATGCAGGTGGATGAAGTGCGCGGTTTAGTATTACATTAACGTCGGTTAGAAAAGGAGATTCACGATACCGACTAGGAACAGTGTGTTGTGGTCTGAGGGTTTTCTCCACTACCTTACTTTACCTTTACCCTATTTCTCTTGATGTACTTTTTTTAAAATGAGCAACGTACCATAAAATGATGCTGTTCATTTAAGCGAGAAATGCTCCTGTAATAGGACTCTAGGGCGAACAATACAACATTCAAACATTCATTCATTCATTCAGTAACCACTTCATCAGGGTCAGTATGACTTAAAAGCTTACCAGTCATCATCCACAAACTCAAGCGTGGTGGGCTTTCAAACTGTCGCTAGCTACAGTCAAATTTAGCTGCAGGAAAAAAAACCTCAATCTGATTTGTAGCCTCATCCAGAAGCAAATGCAAACACATGGGTCGAAATCAAATAACCTTAGTCGTTATATAGGTTTCATTCCACCTGCTGAAACACTTCTGTAAAGACATTCTATGAAAAACTGTTAGGCACCTTATAGTACTCGCTAGAGTCTGGTATGTTTCGGCAGTAAACATAGCCAAGAACCGCCTACTGTCCACAGAAAATTTGACTGACATAGCAGATTACCAACCACACACGCCTTTTTCCTTCAAGCCTGCTAGCAAACATGTAAGACTAGCTTGTTTATTCACTACTAACTGCTGCAAACAAAACACTTTGATACGTTTTCAAAAAAAGGATTTTATGAAAATCTTCCTCAAAAATTGAAGATTTTCATTAAAAAAATCCCCCGGAGAATATTGCTAGAAATGTAAGTGCAGAGAGCCAATCAGATTGCAACCTTCAAGATTCCGAAGTTTGTGGCCAGAAAAGAGTATAAATGATCTCAGCCCTCCATGGCACTGATACTAGGCACCTAGATACTTGTTGATCAGAAAAGTGTTCAGACAAACTTGTGAATTCAGCAATGTGATAAAATTGTAATAAATCAACTTTCAATGACAATTACATCGTGCACTACATGTAGCACGGTCATCTACAGCAGCTCTAAAGAAATTGGGGGGGAAGGGGGGGGGGGGGGGG
>JANDJT010000050.1:15245756-15271258 GCA_024331685.1 Stegophilus panzeri
ACATTGTAGCAAAGTGTCATTTCTTCAGTGTTGTCACATGAAAAGATATAATCAAATATTTACAAAAATGTGAGGGTGTATTCACTTTTGTGAGATACTGTGTGTGTATATATATTTATAAAAAACAATACCAAAACTTCAACTGCCAAAACAGGTAAGTGTTTTTTTATTATTATTATTTATTAATTTTTTTTTAAATAAGAGAACACAGCACTCCATGCAGGTAAAAGTAAATTTAGGTTTAATCTCATGAAAGCAAAAAATTATTGTACAGTGTGGTTGTGTATACCTAAATAGTGTTATGAATATAATGTAAAATTACCATAAACCACAATTACTTTCAAATGTCACCTAGAACAGTGCACAGTAATGTATTCCCTTTCCAAAACTTTCTTCTCCATCTATTTTATCTTTCGTTTGGGAACTGTTTTGTCTGCCAAGGCTTGGGTGTTACTCAACTGGAACCATGAGTCCAGAATAAGAATAAAAGGGACCACGATCCATAGGACATTCATGAAGACAAAGTAGAACCAGAAATAGATGGGGTGTCCATACTCGCTGTGCATATAACCATCTCTGTGTTCAGTGAAGAAGTACAGCACTGCTCCATACAGCTGCCCTATGGACAGAGAAGATTACAGTTAACCAGGGGGCGGATATAAACATCCTAACAAAGTATGTCACTCAACATTAATAATGAAAGAAAACATGCTAAAAAGACCACCATAAGTAAATTTTATGTTGTATGTTTATATCCAAGATTCCTTAAAAACCACCACTTCATCTTGAGTTCATCTTGTCAGAGTTCTTATATGACACTGGTGTATTGCTTTGTTTCTACGATCTAGTTTGACCTATTTAGATTGTACAGGGCTAAGGTCTAGGTAGGCAAGGTCATTAGAGTTTTAGAGTTTTGCATTGTACACTTGCTTCAAAAGACAACTTATCTGTTTATCTTATCTTGCTTGCATATGAAGCATGAGTAATTGGGAATTAACTCATTTTCTGATCCTGAGATGTAACTTTCTTCACTTTATTTCATGATCTTTGCCACAGCAGATACATCATTTAAAACATTGTGATTTGACTTCAAGATTGAAGTAATTACTGACTATCATCATCATCATCATCATCATCACCTTTTGCTTAACTCTATTGGTGCTTCCTTTAGGTCATGAGCTATAGGTGCTTGATGTATTCTTACCAATAATTGATGAGGAAAAAATAAGAGAAAGTCATTGTGTTATAATAATTTAAATCTTTTAAGTGTCTTCATGTTCAAACTTAGATGGCCTTGCTCTGGGTGATAATTGTATAGGATTGCCATTGAAGTGCAACTAACTTAAATAATTACCTGCTTATATAACCACATATACTGTATAGCATGTAGATGAATAGGAGTAAGAAAACATCTCACCTAGAGATACAATTAGCTGCAGAACATATCTGTAAGAATGATTGTACAAGAAGGCCACAACAATCCATAGACTGAAAGGTCCCCATAGACACGCAGTCACTGTCTCCATACACACAGTGAAATTATCAGCTCTAGAAAAAAGATACATGAAGAAAGCTTGTGAAAAAAGTGCACCTGGCACAACATGAATTACATAACATCACAAGTTATATTTACAACTTACATGACATATCTGCTGTCACCTTTTGAATATTCCTTCCCTGTGAAAAAAAAAAGAAAAATGAATACTGACAGGAAATACACTATCATCTGCATATACAGGACCTCTGTTGGGAAATTTCGTTAAATACATCCATCAGTGCTGGCTAGCAATTGCAAATTCATAGGCTACAATTGCAAGTTCAAAGGGATAAACTGAAATTTGTTTAAGAATTGGTTTTCCACTACATAGTCACAATACAACTATGCTACATACAATAACTGAGATTTAAAAAAAAATATAAAAATCATGATCTACTGCAATCATTTTTTTAAGGTTTAGTTTAAATTGTCTTTACATTCTGATCTATCACTAAAGAAGATTCCAAGAGAAAAAAAAAAAGCTGTATTAACGAATCTGCAAACAAAAACATGATCTTCCATGTCTGTTAGAAAAAATGGCTACAAAATAGCCTAATGCATAACGTGCACGGCGAAAAATAAAGTGACTAACTCCGGGGACAATGGAGGACTTAAGACTGTGGCTAGATCTAGAAACCACAAGATCAACACTGATTAGATCAGCCTTAAATCTAGCGAATTAAGCTGACACACCTACAAACACAGATTATTATTATTTTTTTTAAATCCATTGTTAAATGTTTTTGAAGGTGTTGTGGTTGATAAAAAATACTTCCTACAATGGCTCATAATGGGAGTCCTAAGACCGCTATATCCAGGGGCAATAGGCCTCCAGGTATTTAGTCATATAGGTCATTTTGAGTGTCTAGTTCAGTTGTCCCCAAACGTGGGACTGCTTAGCTTACAAATAGGGTCGTGAGAGACGTACAATAATCCTCTTTTGTTTTATTCATTTATTTTACAAATTAATATGAATTACTATTAAATATGAAATTGTTTATTGTTAATACGTCACATTCACATCAAGCCACATTTAGGCTTAAATGAAGTGTGCATACATGCAGTTTTAGTCTTTTCACTGTCCTGACATTAGCTAGATGTGACAACAGAAAGAGACAGCACCCTTTGAAAAACACCTCTCCTGACTTTCTGAAAAGCCGTGCCAAGACATGCAAGTTAACATTTCCTACTAGCTTGTAAGACAGCGCAAGGATTTAGATTTTTAGTCACTTACTTTACCCATATGCGACTGACATAATAGTATGTTCAGATGTTACAGTAGTCCTAAATTGTGCAACATCTGGAATGTTTTTTTTTTTATTGTAGTGTGGGGTCGCAGAAAGTTTGGGAAGCCCTGGTCTATTTGCAGTAAGCCAAAGCATCTGGACTTAGTCTTTAAGATATTTTTCCAGTCAACTGCAGGGATTCCTTGGTCCTGAACTTACTAGGCTACATCCAGACATTTTGATCAATAGTTTATAATTCCAACTAATGGAATTTTATGGCCATTTTACACTGATTGTGCACAAGACTTTTAAGGCTTTAATGTTCACTCACAAAGTTGAGAAAGGAAGCTCTGGTCTGCTGGAATGATGGTGTAGTAGAGAGAGAACCAGCCCTCAATGACACCATGGATGAAGCCACAAACAGTAAACCAGCACAGCGCTAACCTTCTCCAGACGCCCAAACTTCCTCCTCCAATGCTCCTTCCTGTCAGAGTCCAGGCTAACAGCATCAACAGTCCTGACACAGAGAACAGGAACGTGACAATCTCCAACATGGAGCGCTCATTTTCTGTGTAGTTTGGGATGGACAGGTCTTTGGGCCAGTACGGATGACTTACAGGTTCAGCTGCCATCTTTGACATCTACAAAGACACATCTCATGATCTCAGTGCAACAGCAACTGTACACCAGTCACACAGACACACAAAAATAAACACAAAGAGGTAAGGAAGGAAAAATATTCAAATAAACTTTTATTCAGCTAGTCATGATATGGAACTACACACAAAAATAACACAAGTAAGGGAAGTATTAAGCAAACAAGACCATGCTGCATATTTTACAGTACATGCATGCATTTATTTTCTAAAGAAGCATTCATTTACCATCGTTTCTACTTACCTTGAATTATAAGTAGAAATATTAGCAAACGAAAAGGCACAAGAGAGCTAAAGAGAAACTAGACTAAAACTAATGAAAGACCTAAGGGCTGTAAGAAAACGTCCAAGACGTGCTAGACGAAATTTATAATCTAAACATGTCATAAATGACAGCAATCCTATGAAAACAGATCGCGCCACAGAGTTACATCCCACTACAATACGCCATGACCAATAAACACTCACGGTGCTGTGGAACCAGACAGCCTGAAGAAGCGCGCTCACGATTTTATTGGATGGTACACTCGGAACACAGCTGACGTCACTCGCAATGGGGAAACGGGATTGGCTCCGAACCCACAGACAGGGTCATGTTGAAGTGATGAACTTTAACCCAGGTAGCTTCCCACACTGTAGCCATTAAAGGGGTTTCCCCCCCAAACGCAAGTGGTGAAAAGCTTAAGTTTAAATGTTATTTTACTTTTTTAAACATTCATCGGACACCTTGTTTGTGTTGTTTTTTAATGCTGAATTGTCCTACGTTATCAAAATGTCCCACTGTATTGCTCGTGTAGCTCTTCATGAAACAATACCGCCAAACAGTTATGTATTTTATCTTTAATTTGTTAATGTTACCTTATAAAATATGCCTCCAGCACAAAACTACACCTAACATATATTGATAATGTAAATAATTTTGTTGGCATTTTTTGATAGGTTTATCTTATGATCAGAAAATGCCTCCAGCATTAAAATATATGAAGAAGCACAAACTGGGCATGGCACACACAGAGCATTTACTTATTCCTGTTTACAAGAGTGTCAATGATTGTGCGACAAAATAAAATATACGACTTCGTCTTCATAACAACTGTAAACAGTGGAGCCTTCAGTGTAAATATGGCATCATTCTTATGATCAATTAAACCAAAGCATGTACTTTGTAATCAATACATTTATAAGTATCCAAAATGCAGATTATATGTGTTCTAATGAAATCAGTGAAAAAGTGTGGTTTAAGAAAATACCAACACCTTTTATGTTTGCCGTGACCCGGATTCGAACCGGGGTTGCTGCGGCCACAACGCAGAGTACTAACCACTATACGATCACGGCAAGCTATTGAGGCGCTGAAATTGTGGCTGAAAGATCGCTTAAAGAGCATTTCGTAGCCATTACCTACGGTTACAGCTAATGTAATTGTGTTGCATGTTACTGTTGTGTGTAAACGCTAGGTATAAACTTGAGTTACTCATCTCCACTATCCCACACAATATCAAGTTTCCCAGCTCAAAAACACACAACCCAACTTCTTATACATGGATCGATAACTCAATTTCAAGTTAGCATATGGAGCTAATGATTTTCTAGCTTAATTTAAAGTTTCCCCCGTTCCAAACACACTCGAGCTGGATCAGGTATGACTGGAGCTACATGAAAAGGATACCAGCTATGGTGATGGAGAAAAAGAAACCACATATTACTGGAAATTTTAACGATTCCCCTACTATAACACATCCACTTCCACTAAAGCAGATCAGTTAGTTGAATCAGGTACGTTGGGAGCAGGGGAAATACAAAAATGTATAGGACAGCGGGTTTGGAACTTCTGGGCTAAGATAGAAATAAGTTTAATAGCTAGATTATCGAGTCTAGAATCTCATTTACGTAAATATTTATTTAACTGGTCCAAAAGAATAATTTATTGGTTGTCAAATAATTAACATGAACGCTATCTGACAGGAACATATATAGTTATAAAGACAGATGTACAATATTAAATAAGTCCCATATGGTCTAGCGGTTAGGATTCCTGGTTTTCACCCAGGCGGCCCGGGTTCGACTCCCGGTATGGGAATTAGCTTTTTTTTTCCTTTAGAGTTCTTTAATTGTAATACGAACATTAAAATGTTACTTTAAATTTGGTGTAAGAAGTTTTGTAAGATGAAGTGCTGCTCAAACGAGAATGTGAGTACATTGAATTTACACTACCGTGCAGCAAATTTGCACTTTTTGCACTAATTTGAACTAGCTGAAGATTTAGTTGAAAATGATGGCGTACACATAAATAGAGGCTATAGTTGTCTAACACGAAACAAATCAGACACGGTCGGATACGTTGTCAACTCACTGGATGTGGTTTATGTACAACAAAGCATGTTTAGCATAGCTACTTCTGTAAATACTCTGTAAATTTAACTTGTAAACGTGGCCATTGTTCACAGGAACAGAAACCCGGAAATGTCATCATCTTCTATCAGCTGACTCGCTGTCATGTGACCTACAATGGCGACGCGGTGAATGGAGAAACTACAGGATAGCATACAATAAAAACAGACAAATAATGACGGTTTATCACAATATTTGGTCGATTCTGTTTTGCCGCAAGAAACTGACTCGCTGTCTGAAATATATTAGCTTCATATAACCTCAGCTGCGAATCACACGTGTGGAAATGGGTCTAGATCCTGCTTCTCTCCGCTTAGACCAGCAGTTACTTCAGTTTATGGATCAGCTTGAGATCTTGGAGGAGAAAAGACAAAAACTTAACACGCTCATAGAAGAGGTAAGACATTGTAACTGTAACCGTCTGTATTTTAGTTGAATACACTGTGTTCGCTTGATCGGATGTTTAGTACCTGTTTTAAACCAGTGTAATTTGTCTTTCCTCAGGGATGGTTTAACATTTCCAAGGCACGTTACTCGATGGGGAACAAGCATGTCTCCGCCCTGCAGTATGCCAGTGACATGGAGCCACTTGTACATGTTTATGAAAGGTACTTATACATATACCCGGCGTTACTGCAGTGTACTTCAGTCATGTGTAAATATGTAACAGAAACCACAGAGTGACACACAATTTCTAGTACCAAAAAAGAAGATAAAATGAAAGATCATTATTGACAGTACATGCAAATTGCTTCCTGAAGGCTGGCATGTCTCAGGACCTAATCACAGAAGTGCTTGTACAGTGGAGGAGCCATCTTGCTTCTTTGCAAAGGTTTTTATTAGCTATAGTTTTTACAACCATTGCATATGCCGTTGAGGTAATAAGTTTACATATGCCTTGCAGAATCTGCAAAATGTTAATGATTTTTTTTTAAATTAGCGGGCTCATAAAAATGGCATTTAAAAAAAAAAAAAATTATACTGCCCTGAATAAGTTATTTCACATAACAGTTGTTTACATATAATCCACGATACACAATAATAACCAAATTTACACAAATGAACCAGTTCAAAAGTTTACATACATATTATTTTGTTTAAAGATCTTATATTTTCATTTAGTACTGCACTTCAGAAGCTACATAAGATATGTTTCCCAGAAGACAAAATAATAATTTACACCGATCGTCCTGTTCAAAACTTTGACGCATCATGTCGCCTACTTTAGAATCAATGAAGAATGATTCCACCTTGAATGATTTGGATGTTTGCACCTTATGTAATAGTTGTGTATGAGTCCCTCAGTTGTCCTCAGTATGAAAAGATGGATCTAACATCATATAGCCGCTGCTGGAAAGGGCTCAAATATGCAGAAGATGCTGGAAAAGCAAATAAAGTGCAGGACCTGGAGAATTTTTCTGAAGAACAGTAGGCAGTTTTAACTGTTCAGGACAAAACACGGACTCAAGAACAACTATCACAAAACATAAAAACAGTCACTGATCATCCAGGTAACGACAGACAGCATTCAGAATTGAGTGCATGTAAAAAAATTTTAACTGGTTCATTTGTGTAAATTCAGTTATTGTGTATTGTGGACTATATGTAAACATCTGTTATGTGAAATAGTTATTCAGGGCAGTATTAAATAAAAAAACAAAATGCAACTTTTATGATCCCTCTTATTTAAAAAAAAAAAAAGTTAACATTTTGCAGATTCTGCAAGGCGTCTGAAAACACATGACAATTACATTAATGCATACATTATATGCACACCTATTGTAGTATTTAGTTTTAGAGTATGAACAGTAGTTGGAGTAATTTGGAGAGCAGTTTGTCCTTGAATACTTACTTGTACACATTTGTGTTAATCTGAAATGCAGCCAGACAGAAAAGGGTGATGCGGAGTTCAAGTGTGTGCGAACAGAAGACAAAGCAGAAGAACTCAAAGAAAGTGATACAGTAGAGACCATAGGTCCAACAGAGGGAGGTAGGACTGAAATGGAAATTATTTTTTAGCTGGTACATGGATTGTAAATCAGAATAATAATGCATGCAATTTCTCAAAAATGATGAAATGTACAGAATTTTTGAATTTTGGACTTTTATGGTCAAAAAATTGTTAAAGCAAAACACTCTTATTTGCAGGCCTCAGAAGGCGGGTAAACGTTAAAAAGAAAGAAAATAAGGAACAAAAAGACACTTCCAAAGATGAATGTGAGAAGGAACCTCAGTTTAACTCAATGAGTGAGAAATCTCCATGTCGACATCAAGATCCTCTGAAATGGTTTGGGATCCTTGTCCCACAAAACCTTAAGCAAGCTCAGACAGCTTTTAAAGAAGGTACGTGTAAAACAATGGAAAATCTATACAAACACATTGACCTGCAAATAGTCTACATAGGCTTTGTAGGCATGGTTTTGAAGATCTTATGGAAAAATTAGTTTATGCAAATTATTAGGTTAGGAGGCACTCTCTGAAGTTAGCAGTGCACCTGTCTGTCCATATAGAGTAAGTAAAGCAAACTACAATACAGTGTTTTATTACCCCAGGACACTACTTTTGCACAATGTAGAGGTGTTTTTTGTAAATGTATTTAAACCTTCACTTTTCAGCAGATTTCCATCCAGTTTGTTTTATGGTGGTGAAGTCAGTATGAACAAGATGTTCTAAAATTTTGAAGCAGTAAGACATTTAAACAAATTTAAAGGTCAAAAACTGTAGTAAATGGCAAACCCTGCCTTTACAAAGCTAACATATGTGTAAAACACAAAAAACTGATATACTGAGGTTACCATTGTGAAACACTTTCATTTGCTCTTTTGTTCTTGAGGAAATCCTAAATTTCTTTATCTTTAACTAATCTTAGGCTATTTTGTTCTTTAATAATGTTTACTAGCAAAATTCTGAGAAAATAACATACTAGATTTTTTGTGGCCATAGTAAAATTGTTAATGTTACTGTTTTTCTGTGCATTCATATTATATTTATTTTGTTAAATTTTTGCAGTCATTACTCTAGCAGCTGAGATCTCAACCCTGCAGAGTTCGATTGTGAAAATTAGATTGGAGATGCAGACTCAGATGAAGGATAAACAGAAGATTGTCTCTGAATTGAAAGAATAATGCATCATACATGAGTGTTTAGTTTGTTTGTTTTTTTCCCTAATTTTATATTTATTTCTCAGATGTTGTACCAGTTCCTTTTATGTACTACAATGTGAGTGATTCTTAACTCCTAAATAAAATAATAATAATAAAAAAAATAATAAATCTTGTAATAAGCTTTTTAATGCAGTTATAAATTGTGGTTAACAAATGCATATTTACACAGCTACCTATCTGTCAATCAGCTACAGCAGTGAAAAATAGTAAGAAACCTTAATTTAAAACTTTTTTTCATACTTAATTTTGTTAATTGTTACATTTTAAGTGAGGGTTTCTAAAATTTTCCTAAACTGTTGGATATTTTTATGTTGAATTTCTGGCAACTGGCCAAAAAAACCCAAAGATTTTGGACCAAAATTAGAGTTGCTCAGCAAATATTTAACAAATAAATTACTGCAAAATACAGTAACTGTTTTAGATGCTGTTTAGTTTTACTGGTGTCTCAGTCCAAATATAGAATGGCATGGTGCTTATGTCTTAAAGAATGATAATTGTTATCAGTTATGGAAGTATTTTCCAGACTATTTTCAAAACTAATTGCAAATTGTTTTTGCAGTTGCGTTTTCTATTTGTGGATGCATAAATTTATATAATTAGAATGAAAATTGCAAACCGTGTATTACCGTTTGCATTTTCATTTACATGAACGTACAACATCTGCCAAATTTAAAATGGAAAAGCAAAGTCCATTTGCAATTGCATTTCCCGACGCGTTATGACCCTGTCATATTGAAATAGCAATAGAAATGACCCCTTTTTCTATTTCACTTCCTCAGTGTGGGGGGCACAGTGGCTTAGTAGTTAGAATGTTTGTCTCACTTTCAGGGTTGGGGGTTTGATTCCCACTGCCACCCTTTGTGTGTGGAGCTTGCATGTTCTCCCCATGTTTCAGTGCATCAGGCACTTCAGTTTCCTCTCCCAGTCCAAAGACATGTGCTGTATGATTGCCAAATTGTTTTTAAGCGGTACAGAAAATGGATGGATGGACTTCCTCAGTGTCACATATGGAGCCTGCCAAAATTCAAATGGAATTGCCTTGTTGGGAGTGGGAGTATACGTTTGGGTGTGTTTGTATTTGGAAGTGACGTTAATCACAGTCCACCGCATTTTAGAGCGCCTTGTGGTCGATGCCCAAGAAGGAAAATGTGCTGAACAGACAATTGTGCTGCTAAATACAAACACTCCCACCCCTAACACTGACTGACAGGTTTACGTGCAAGGCATCGGAAATGCAAATACAAAGGGAACTGTGATTCCATTTGAGTTTTGGCAGGATCCATACATGACACTGATTAAGTGAAACGGCAAACAAGGTAACTGCTATTTCGATATGTCAGTCATAACTCATAAGACATGGTAAATTCAGTTGTAGATGGACTTTGCTTTTCCATTTGAAATTTGGCAGACGTTGTACGTTCGTGTAAACGAAGTAAGTCACAATTTATGCATCCACAAATAGAAAATGCAATTGCAAATACAATTTAAAAAGAGAAAATAGTCTGGAAAATATTTCCATAATCAGTGACAATGAAATATCAGTTGCCTTGACTGCTTTCAAAATATTTGTATTGGCATCATGTACAAATTAGTACTAGTGGATGGCCAGTGTTTTTCTTCACTTAAAACTGGGTTGGAAATCTTTGCTTAAAAAGGCACTGTTGTCAGTCTGGTCCAAAGAGTGATGTCAGAATCTAGCCACATGTATATTTATCCATAGTAGAAAAATATACGGATGACAGAATGCCAAATTAAAAATGTATCATTGAATGTACCACTATATCTTCCAAAATATTCTTTAATAAACAAACAAAAGCATCAATTGATTAATAAATACATCAATGTTTTATTTAATAAGTTATTTAATGATTTATAGAATGAGTTCATGCTTCAACATGCGAATGTGGGGTGAGTTTCACGTCACGAGTCATGAAAACACATTACGAATATGTCAATATAATATAATTAATATAATAATAATAGGGTACGTTGGTCCACCAGCCAGGGTGACCCCCACCCCGTGCCCCATGCCCCCTGGGATAGGCTCCAGGTTCCCTGCAACCCAGTAAGGATAAGCGGCACAGAAAATGGATGGATAATATAATATATTAAATGGGTTTCAGGGTGGACTTTCTCTTTAACTTCCCAGATTGAACGCGTGTTGTGCTGTCCAATCACAATGGCAGGCCTGTTGTCCAATCAGAACAACTTATCCTAAAGGAAGCCCACCCTTCTTTAGCATATGGAAGCATGAAGTCCTTGAATAAATGCTTAAATAAATCTCTAAACATAGTGACCAATAAACAATTAGAAAAAATAATCAATTAATTAAGAAACAAGTTAATTGCATAATCAAACTTTTTTTTATATATATATATTATTTATTGTTTGCTTGGTCAGTCAGTCAGTTAGCTAGTTAGCTAAAGGATATAAATATAAGGATTTAATTTTGTGGCACGTTCCCTTCCATAAAAACGCACTTTTGTTTAAAATTTGGAATTAACATTGTAGCCATCAGCTCCCTCGGCTTCTCAGGACGAAAACAGCTAGATGTACAAGTTAGGTTTGGTTTTACTTAATGATAACGGATAAGTTGCCGAAGTGAACGAAAACTAATTACCAAGAGAAACCGTTCACCCAACCAATACCTTAAGAAAACCACAAATCCTAGTCAGATACAGTTTTCATCTTGAGCTGTCTCTTTCCCCTCATCTAGGTGGAAATGGTGGAAGGAAAAAACCCTCCCCTTTGATGGGGGTACTTCCTGCTGTCCAAAACACTAGCGCGCGCACGCACGCACGCACACACACATACACACATACACTCTACTGTTTACAGCCGCCAGGTGTTAACCTTGTAGTGTGTCGTCTGATTCTGGCACGGGACCGTGAATACGTATTGTTTTGTAGGCTAACTGCAAACCTTTTCTCATAATGCGCAAACGATACGTTTGGTGTAACATTAGCTGAACACGCACTTGCAGACTCCAGGCGTGTTGTCATGTAGGACGACGCTGAAGATACAGAAGATCAGCAGCAGCAGCACTGGCTATTGAAGCGGAACGCCATCACGGAATTGTGCAAAAGCGCAAAGCAGCTAGCTGTCGATTGCCGAACGTATTAAAGGTGTCTCGTTGCTTCAGGCTCGGAGGATTTCACATTCACAGATGGCGTCAAATTCTCGAGTGTCCATTCTGGATTACTTCAATATTGTCTTTGAGGGCGAAAATGGCAAAATTGAATCTAACTGCAAAGCTTGTGGCACAAGGATACAGGCAAAGCGGACAGTTACCTCTAACTTCGTTACACATTTAAAGGTAAGTGACTTTAAGTGTATGCATTTTCTGGAATTCATCCAATTCAGTCAGATGCTCATGAGAAAATGCTATAGGCCTGTATTCAAATATGTATATATTGCAAATTCTTTCCACTTATAAGGACGTGTATTTTGAGATATTATTCAAATTCAGTTGCAGAATGTGTATTTGCATTTTCAGTGTCAATAAACTAGTCCTGTCAATCAAGCGCTGTGGACTTTTTGGTGCCAATCCACCTACTGGCATGTTTTTGGACGGTGGGAGGAAGCCAGAGAACCCAGAGGAAACCCACACTGATGCTGAGAGAACTACACACAGATAGTAACCAGAGCTTAGTATTGAACCGTGGACCCTGATGCTCTGAGGCAGCACTTAAATTAGATTTCTTCTTGTTTCTGACTGAAGGAATTTTTGGCAGGGTGGAAGAATTTGGGACAAACAACAAAATTGGTAACTCTGACTTTGCAAACTGGCATCAAGTTCACAGGCTTTGGGCGGAAGGTTTCCAAGTCCAGGGTTGGTCAATGTGATTCTAACATTTGAAACCACACAGTTTCTGTAAAATAACTGATCCCCAGAAGGTCCTAAAATGTTCTCTTGTATATCTGTATATCTTGATTAAAATGAGTAAGCCAAAGCAATGATAATAGATTTGTTCGGTGAACGTAGTCTGTTTTGTTTCATGTATTTAATTTACTGCAGTGGCTAATTTAAAATGACCTTATTTCTACTGATACACCATTTCACCTGTCAAATCATTACATTTAATCATAATTATAGCCCACATGCATGTGTAATAGAATATGCACCTATGGTATGCGTAGAAAAAACCCATCCAGTTTACCTATTTTGCAAGGAAGAATGCAGAACTGTCAGTTTTGTGTACAGACATCATTTCCCTTCAACATTCCACACAGTGCATTTGATTGACAGGGCTACCTTGTTGATAATGAAAATGCAAATGCATACAGGATTGCAACGGCGTTTTATTTGTGGACGTGTTGGAGCGTGAGGAGGGAAACATACAATATCAAACAGAGGAATTGCTATTACTTTTTCAATATTTCAGAATCATAACTCTTAAGACATTGAAGGTGAAATGACAAATGGACTTGCATTTTATTTCTTGGCAGCCATTATACATTGTGCAAAAATGCAAATGCATGTTTTGCAATTGAATTTGAATAATGGCTCATATTATGCGGTGCATTAATGAGGACGATGCAACTGCAAATACATGTTTGAATTAGCATTCTCTGCTTAGCATTTGAATGAAGTCTGGAAATGCTGCCATAGTGATGGACAATTGATTTATATATATTAAAAAGGGTTGTTGGTTTCCCCTATCAGACAGGGGTTCAAAGTAGAATCTTTTTAGGGAGCGAGGAACCCTTAACTATTCAAAGAACCCATGAGGAATCTTTGTATATGTACACATAAAGGAATATACTGTATACCTTCATGATAGCAGAGGGTGATAAATAAACAAAGAATACATGCAAGTTTTTATTTTAAAATGTTCAATAACCACTAACACCCAGCTTCTTTCCCACTTTCAGCGTAAACATCAAGCAATGTATGATGAGTTTTTGAGGAAAAAAGATGTCAAAAGAGAGGCATATTCTTCTGGGGCAGTGCAGTCCTACACACCCATAAGTGGGGCCAGTCGAGCAGCTTCTCAGAGTGGGGCGGGAACAAACAAATTTGACCGGAGTGATCCACGACAGTCCCTCATTTCTGAAACAATTGCCAAGATGATCATCCGTGACTTGCAACCTGTGCAGATTGTAGAGAATGAGGGCTTCCGTGAGCTACTTAAGCTCCTTGAGCCCCGTTACGTCCCAGAACCGAGCCATTACATACAAAAGCAGCTCCTACCGACTTACAGCTACCAAGTACAGTTAGCTACCAAGCTGGCTCTCTCAGGAGTCGAGTCCTGCAGTATCACCCTAGACCTGTGCACGAGCAATGCTGTGTCTGTCAACAACAGTTCTGGCTACCTGGGAGTGACATGCCATTTCATAACCCCAGACTGGCATATCAAATCCACACTGTTATCATGTATTCCTCTCCAAAATTATAGGGACACACAGCGCATGCTCACTGAGTTCGACGAGATCTGTCATGTTCATGGTATCTCGGGTAAGGTGTTTCGCATCGTTGTTGATCCCTCCCCTTCTGAAAGCCGATCTACCTTCCGCCTGCCTGGTTTTTATCTCCATGGTAATGGTGGTGTGGAAGATGAGGAGGAAGATAGTAGTGATGAAGAAAATGGTGCAAGCGAAGGTACGAATGCTGTTAGTGGAGCAGAAGAGCAGAATTCTTTAAATCAGTGCCTGGGTCGTTGTAGGATAGACTGCTTTGCCCATTCACTGAGTCAGTGCATACGAGAAGGGATTTGTTCCTCCTCTCAGATATCCAAGACGCTCACTAAAGCAGCTTGCTTCTACAACTATGTTGTTGCTACAGTGACTCCTGAAAAACTTAGTAAAGTGTTTGTTCCTGGCACAGTAGGAAATGGACAGCGCCCATCAGCTTTGGACAGGCACTGGAACACCCAGCTAAAGACAATGCGACAAATGCTTGAATCATTGGATTTTTTGGAGGACATTGTGGATAGAAATGACTTGGCTCTCAACAGTGTTGAAAAAGCCACTCTGCAAGAACTGGTTGAGATCTTGGAACCTTTTGAGGAAGCCACAGATATGGTCCAGGGAGACAAGCACGTGTCTATCAGTCTTGCCCTCCCCAGCGTCTTGGGCCTACGTAAGCACCTGGCAGAAGTTGTGACACACCAGTGTGCAGGACTGGTAACAGGATTGACTCATGCACTGGACCAGAAATTAGCTGGCATCCTGGAGGATCCTCTATTTGTGACAGCCACTACCTTGGACCCACAGTTCAAGCTTTCTTGGAGCAGTGACCGGGATTGGCACAAGCAGGTTCTACTGGAGGAGATGGGAAAGCACACCCAGCCTGTGAGTCCACCAGAGCCCAGTTCAGATGCTCAGCCATCCCCATCTAAACGCAGCAGACTATTCTCTTTCATCAAAGAAAGGCCATCCACACAGGCCAAGAGTATGGAGCAGGAGCTGGCTGCATACCTGCATGAGGAGCCCACAGATGAAAATCCCCTGCAGTACTGGAAGCGCAAGTCTATTGATTTTCCTCTACTTTCACTAGTGGCCAAGAAAGTGTTTACAGTGCCAGCTACAAGAACAGCAGTGGAAAGGATATTCTGCCTCGTGGGCAAAACCCTAAGACCCGAACACTGCCGACTCCTTCCAAAAAACTTAGATACACTGATTTATTTGAAGGCCAACTACAGCATATTGTGGTCTTAACTGCTTTACAATTGCATATTTACATGACACAGACAGTAGATTTAGAGTTCTTGGAATTTTTTTTTTAAATCAAAGGATGCCTCAAACCCAAAATCTATGAGCATAAAACTGCAGATTCACCCAAAGTAACATTAAACTGTTTTAGTCTGTATACAGGTACTGAGACATTTATTGAATCAATCATTTGGAATGTTTTACACATTTAACCCATTGTTGCTTCTACTTTTTTTTTTGTTTGTTTGTTTTTTTTTTTTTTTTTACATCAATTGTATTTACATCTTTTTATTTATAAGACTCTCATGCAGAGTAATTCAAGCATAGAGCTGAGCAGTTGAGGAATGTGAGCCTAATCAGGGAGGGACACAACGGTGGCCCTCTTGCAGTCCTAAAAGAGAACACTTGCTAGTTCAGAGCCTTAGCTGCTGACCTATGACTACACCTGTTATAAAATCCAAATAAATGATTAAGTTAACAACAATAATAAAGTTAATCCTTAACACAACTGATTCTTAAAATTCTTAAAAAATTTAAATGCAGAATCTGGGCTCCCATGTGGTGCAGTCGAAAAGTGTATGTTCTATGAGCGGGACATCATGAGTTTGAATACTGACCATGCCATTGCCATCCATGGAAAAAATTGGGGAGGAAATGAGGAAAAAATGAAAGAAAATCCGGTTTACAAAGAACACAGTTCTTAAGGGCAGTTCATGCTGGACGACAGCTGATCATCCTTGCAGTGGAAAATTACATGTAAGCATGTATCCCCCTTCAGACATGATTGAGAACTTGCAAATGCCTTGGTGGAAGAGTGGAGTAACATCTCACAGCAAGAACTGACAAATCTGGTGCAGCCCATGAGGATGATATGCACTGTAGCACTTAAAGCAGCCAGTGGACACACCACATACTGACTGTTACTTTTGATATTGACCCCCCCCACACACTTTGATCAGGGCCTCGTTATTCCATTTCTGTTCGTCATATATCTGTGAAACCTGTTCAGTTTATGTCTCAGCTGTTGAAAGAAATTTGCAGGAAATAAAAGCAGTTGAATGTGAGAGGACGTTTCTTTTTTTGCTGAGTATACGTGCTGGGTTTATGTGCCAAAGTTCTACAACATTTGACAGACATGTCCCTGTGTAAGAGCTCCATGCTACTGTTTATGGTCGAGTCTTGCAGTGACAATGTGAACAGGACAGAGTAAAACTAGAGAATTTTTAAAATTTTTAAAAGTCTGGTGGTGTGTGTATATAACACATCCACGAGACAACAATTAGATTACATCTATATGGTGCATTGGCATTGCATAAAAGTTATACTTTCCTATCTCTCACCTCCCTTTTTTCTGTTTGCCCCCATAAAAGGAACATACAACTCAATTAATTCCTTGATTCATTCAGTAAATGCTTTACCATGGTCAGAGTTGCAGTGGATCCGGAGCTTGGGAACACTGGACACAAGGTGAGAATACACCTTGGGTGGGATGCCAGTTCCATAAAAAGTGTTTGTATGCCACAACCATCCGTTGTCAAGAGCCAAGGTAGCAAAGCTGACCACGCTGCCTGGGCATTCTCTCTCCCTTGTCAATTACAGTGACACTAGCCAATTGTGGGCAGATAGCGCTTTCCTGACCACGAAAGAGCAAACAAATGGCAGCATATTTCAAACCTTTTCAAATTCATACATTAATTAGAAAATGCTCATGCAAACGTGTGAACAATTTAAGACATAATTCATATTCAACTGCAAAACATACTATATTGAAGAAAAACAACATACAGTGGCTGCCAAAATGAAAATGCAAATGCAAAGTTCATTTGACATTTCCTTTTCAGTATTTAACAAAGTATGGTTCTTGTTAAAAACGCAATACCAATTACTCCAGTTGCACTTTCGATGAGGGCACATCGCTGAAAACTGACATGTGACAGAACATGTGAGACTCCATACAGACAGCACCATGAGCTCAGGATCAATCAGTCATTGAGATTGATTCCGGGACTGGGAAGGCCAGTGATGGTTATTCCCCAGGCAGATGGAGTCATATTTTCTATAGCTGTTAGAATTGAGCACATCTTCAGAGTTAACTGTTCATAGAAGACTGGATGTATTTCCTGGACTATTTTCAAAACTAATTGTGTTTGATATTTTGGACACATACATTCTGACATAATTCAAATGAAAATGCAAATTGCATATTACTGTTTGCATTTTTGTCCAAAGCAAAGTCCATTTGCAAATGCATTTCTCATGTCTTATGAGTTATGATCCGGTCATATCGAAATAGCAATATCAATTACCAGGTTTGCTATTTCATTTCCTAGGCATCGCATATGGAGCCTGCCAAAATTCAAATGGAATAGCAATTCCCTTTGTATTTGCATTGCACAGAAATCTGTCAATCAGTGATGGGGGTGGGAGTATATTATAGGGCATGTCTGTATTTGGAAGTGTCGTCAATCACAGTCCACTGCTTTTTAGGGTGTGTTTAGATATATTACAAAAAAAGGAAAATATGAAATTAAACCCTACCTTTTAAAACAAAATGTAAACCTTTACAATCAAATACAACAAGGTTATCAGCAATAATATGAATATAGGCATACTCCTCGGTTGGTCGTTATAGAAAGATTTTTTTATTTCATTTAAATGCAATACAAAAAACAGGCCTTATAGTAACAATATTTCAATAAACTCAAAACAAAAATAACTGAGCAGCAGCAAAGGCATGAAATGACAGAATAAAGAGTAAAAGAAAACACATACTAAGGGTTAAAATTCAGAGTGAACATTCAATAAATCAACTAAAATTTTGGCATTATTACAGTTATTCTTTAGAAATTTGTGAAACCTCCAACTCATTTTGGAGAGACAGAAATCTGGGAGAGTTTTTGAAGAACCTACATGTATGTATTTAATATTTAGCTAAGATCAGAATGTTATATACCATAAATTAAATTCTAAAGTTTGCATTATTAATACCATATTTAATATTTTTGTATCCCCAGTCAGGTATTAAATATTTTGTCTTTAACCAAAGATGGAGGTCATCCCCAAGTTCTTTTTAATTTATTTTTATTTTAGTTTTTAGAAAATTTGCAAGAAACAAATGTTCCAGTGTAGATATTACACATATTACAATCCATATTAAATATTACAATCCATATTAAAGCTGTGTCTTAAGAACTCATTACATGCATAGATATCATTCAGAATTTTAAAATGAACTTCCTTAGCAACGGGTAAGATTGTAAAAGAGAGATATTTTGTTCACATTTTTTCCACCTCATTCACAGAATAGTCAAATACAAGATTTCTCTTTCTGAACTGAACAGGAGAAGATTCGGTGGACAGGACAGATCTTAGAACACTGTTGCTACACTTTTTATCCAGAAAATTGTGTCTAGAAATAACTAGGTTGATCCATCTTGGCACCACAGGAGATTAAACCAATGAGCATCTAATTGGTTGAGTAATACCAGAATGAACAACTTTGAGTAATGTTCAGAGTTAATGTTAAAAGCATTGACACAATTGTCTGTTCAGCACATTTTCATTCTTGGCCACTGACTGTGACTGATGTCACTTCTAAATACAAACACGCCCTATAGTATATGCCCACCCCCAACACTGATTGACAGATTTCTGTGCAAAGCAAATGCAAAGGGAATTGTGATTCTATTTGAATTTTTGGCAGGCTCCACATGCGACACCGAGGAAGGGAAATAGCAAACGGGGTAATTGCTATTGCTATTTTGATATGACAGGGTCATAACTCGTAAGACATGGGAAATGCGATTGCAAATGAACTGTGCTTTTCCATTTGAAATTTGGCAGACACTGTACGTTCGTGTAAATGAAAAATGCAAACAGTAATACGCAATTTGCATTTTCATTTGAATTATATCACAATTTATGTGTCCCAAATAGAAACCGCAATTTCCCTCTGCTCACTGAGTAATTTCCAAGTCAGGGACAGCAGGTGGGCAATTTTTATCCTAACACAATTTTGTCATTGTGTTCTGATGTTACTCCCAACCAGAAAGTCCCCAGCAAGGATTGCACTGTATACATACACAACATCTGATATGCTCATGGATACAGATTTATGCTGCACTTAAAATAACTCTGTGTGTCATTAACTGATCTATGATCATTTCCCTCCACTGCATCTATTAAAATATCCAAAGCAAATAAACAAAGTTTACATTAGCATTTTTTTCTGCATGTCAGTTAGGGGAAAAAAAGGTTTATGATTACATTCTACCTGTATTGAAACAAATAGATGTGATGGAATGAAGAATGATGACAAATCAGTTTCACTAAACCCAGTTCGTTACTATGTTGCTCAGTGGGAGATTATCTTCAATTATCTTCCATTAACACCACACTAAAAAAATTGCTTTGCTTATCCTGCAGTGCAGCAAATACATTATAACAAACCCAGGGCATTTAGCCTGTGTGCATAGTATTTACTGTACTTAATGCACAACCCGATGATCTATTGAAGAAAAAGCTAGAATACCTGTCAAGTAAGAAGACGGTTATGGCAATAATATGTTCTTTCTGTTTAAATTTTCTCATGAATAGTTGTTTATCTGCATGGGGCTGACTGAAATATACCCCACTGCTAGGGCTTCACTGACCTTTAGCTGGCCTTCATGTGGGGGCATTATGGCTTAGAGTTTAGTCTGTGGCAGTATCTGAAGGGACTGACTTACACTGGACACACTGCCAAAAATGTTTATTAATAAACTGTGTTGGTGGTGTGTAGACAACTTTAATATCAAGCAGAAATGGGGGAGTCAAACACATAGGTCTGATTATGTACAAGTATACTATAAAGAACAACAACCTCTTGTCTTTGAATTTCAATTGAAAAAGAAAGAAAGACACCTGTTCACAGAAATAATGTCATCAGTATTGGTCCCATTGACGTGGAGGGTTCAAAATAACAGAATGCACACAGACCTGCCCCCCTGTATTATCCTAGGTTCTTTTTATAGCATATGAACAGGAGAGAGCAGCTGCCCCTCTATTTCCTGGTGACATTCACTTGCTCCATATTCTCTGTAGACTGAAATCACCTCTACACACTTTCTGCCAGACTTTAGTCCATAGCTCTGTCCCTGGCTTACTGACACATAAGCTGCTGTATTTCTCCAACCTCAGCAAGGTACCTATCTCAGTCATGGCAGACAGAAAGGCCACCAGCAGGGCAAGCACAAAAAGGAAAGAGAAGAATGTGGAGAGCAAGGCTGAAAAAGAGATGGAGAAAAAATTGGAAAACAACACAGAGAGCAACGAACAGAAGGAAAAAGAAAAGGTGAAAAAGAAGCCGGAATCAGAGGACGAGAAACCAAAGGGAAATGGGGAGACAGTCCAAGGGGCTCAAGGAGGTGCTGAGGATGGAGAATTTCAACTGGAGCCTATAGAACTGCCTCCATTTGAGATCATCGTAGGGTAAGTGTAATTCACATAATTAATCCAGTCACTCTTGCTATGCTCTTTAATCATTGATTAACTAATCTCAAGGGTTTGTCATTGCTACAGAACTGTGGATATTTATAGTAGCATACAAGTCACCTTAGTATTATAAGGTTCTGTCTGGGTTAAGACCAAATGGGAGATAATATGAAGTTACATAGTGATACATATCACTATGTAAAAGCCAATAATAGATAAAGTGGTTTCCTTTACAGGGGTTGACTGACAAATGAGAATATGGAATAACATGTGATGTGATTAATATAATATATTATTTATTGAAATAATTGCTTCTATCACAACTTGTAGTCTTGATTTATGACATTTCAGCCAATTTTGCTTTATTTCAAGTTTTGCACATCATACTCAAAAGTTTATAAGGTTAGAGCTTATATTAACACTGAGTACAGCATGAGCATTTGCCCACTGCCAGTGTAACTATAGTAGGCATATTAAACTATTATACTGCAGTAACTATGAAACCATTTGCCAAGGTTTATATTATAACACTACTGTATAATATAATTATTACAGCTGAATAATTAGTTAGCTAGAATGTTACATATTTTGCCTGTCATGTTGGATTATATCTGCTAGCATTATTTATGCAAATGACTTCTGGCAATTTACAAAGCACAATATGACTGTTAATTTAATAGACAATAAAATGTTAGTTCGCTGTAAAGACAGGTGGTTAAATTCCATTTGTAAACCTAATTCAAATCAATTCAGTGGTCGCTCAGCAGTTAAGACAATGGACTTCTGATTGGAAGGTCGTGAATTCAAATCCTGTCAAACATATTTTTCAAAATCTCATTGAACATTGAACTGCCTTTACTGGGGATATCTTCAATATTGTTCAAATTGTTCAAGATGCCTGTGAAGACCACGGACACGTGGATATCCAAATGTGAACATGATTCCCTCAAGTTGGACAGGTTCCTGGATTAACATCCCTTTGTCATCAGTGTGCACCTCTTCTTCCACCCAATCCTACTTCAAAATTCCCTCCAGAACACACCACTCGTTATTGTGTGGCTCTATATTTCCATTCTTAAAATTGAGCAAAATTGGCTTTATTTGTGAAAAATATTAAAACATTGGCCATATTTAATATATCAATATAATATGGTGGCAGTCAACCCTTTAACCCCAAACAAGCATTCTTAGTAGCCAGTATGCATATCTACATTAGTGTGCTAGGTATGAATACAAAGTACTAGGAGTCCACAATTAATGAATGATCAAACTGATGAAGCTCCTATACTTTAAGTGATTCTATGATTTTGTCCAATCTACATGAACTGAAATCAGAGCAACACAATAGCTTTCCTGTTTGGAAACTGGCCGATTCATCTACAGAGTTTTTTCAAGCATCCCAGGTTTAGAAGAAGTAGGAAGCACATTGATGACTTCAGATGTTTGTGATTAGTTCAAGTACATATGGTTTCAGGAAGAACATGGGATGTTGATGTTCTACTTGAAGAAATCACTGCTAGCACAATGGACATCCTTTAAATAGGCAGCATGAAAATCAGTGATAATATTTTCCATGTTAAGTTGTAAAAGATATCATATAAGTAATTACTGGCACTTGCTCTAAAGTGAAAACTTTGTGGATTTTCATTCCTACCTTCCCAGAGATCGTCTGAACCCGTCCTTCTTCAAGTTCCAGTTCAAAAATGTGGAGTACTCTTCAGGCCGAAACAAGACCTTCCTATGCTATCAAGTGGACATAAAGGGTGGTGCAGCAGAACCTGAAGGTCTTCGTGGGTACTTGGAAGACGAGCACTCAGGTACTCATGCTGAGGAGGCCTTCTTCCAGCAGGTGTTACCTCAATATAACAAATCTCTGCAATACACAGTCACCTGGTATACATCATCCAGTCCCTGTGCAGCATGTGCCACTAAATTAGGAGAGATCCTGCGGGCCCGAAAAACGCTGCACCTCAATATTCACTGCTCCCGCCTCTTCCTGTGGGAGGAGCCTGAAATACAGGCCGGGCTGAAGGCCTTGGCGAAAGCAGGGTGCAAACTGCGGATGATGAGGCCAGTGGACTTCAGCTACTTATGGTCTACTTTTGTGGAAAATGAAGAAGACAGTTTTACACCATGGGAGGACTGTCAAGATAACTATGAGTATTATGATGAAAAGCTGATCAACATTCTGCAGTAGGGTAGGTGCATCATTGAGTTTTTATAATCAGGAGGTCAAACATAGCCAAGAGTGCACAAAAGCTTGGTGTCAGTTTCAAAACAAATCATAGCTTAATGCTTACTTAAATTTGAAATAGAACTGTTCCCAGACAAAGGGCGTGTCAGTAGCACTAGTCGATTCAACCTGAGTTAGCTTTATTATTAGAAATCTGTCATTTATCTTCATTCACTAAAAGTTCCAAAAACTAAACAACTTTTCTCTTTTCCCCCTAGGATTTAACTCTTAAAGGACACAGTTTTCCGCTCACTGCACATGCATCTTTTATCTGCTGGAATGTTGTGTTGTTCTGTCCACTGTCTGTCCAACACAGACCCACAATATGTATCTGAAATGATGGACAATAATGGAGTACAAATACTGCACGGTTGTAATTAACCATCACCTTCTGTTGTTCGTATGTTACTCTATTATTTACAGTTTGGGAATTGTACTCTATTTACATTAAATGGAATCTAATTTAGACACCATTCTAGTACATTGTAACATTAATGAATTTATATTTTGTACATTTATAAAGGTACATTTAAACACAAAATATTCAAATGGTTCACTTAAAGGGGCATCACATACAGTATATACAGTATGCATTTACTTTTGATACTAAGTAGATACATTTACTCTACTCTAAAGGTGCATATTTGATTGTCATTACTTAAATTTCAGGGGGCTTTTGAGGTTATTAATATTATCCTCCCGAGGATGCTCCCAAGGGACCATCTCAGATTTGCTAAATTGTGAAAAGATTCACGCTTGTATCTTAGTTTCTGAGATATAGAGGCTTGAAAAAGGAGGTGTGACCCAAAAATTTATATCCACATTATATCTCCCTCTCTCTCTCATATCTATTGATACTTTGATTAATATAGTTTGGGTCATTGTACCAAACTCATATTTTGTGCATTGTGCTAAAACATGCTTTTCAAGTCGTACAATTCTTTTTATGGTAGACTGTGTCATACATGGGCAGCATGCTTTTGAATTATAGGCACAAACCACCCCCCCCACCCCACCACACCCCACCCCTATTTTTAACACCTCATAAATCAGAAAGGTTGAGTTCTTTCATATATACACCTATTTGGTAAAAAATGAACTATATCATGAGTAATAGATATGAAAATTTGAAAGATCTGATGTTCTTTAGTATGGAGATATTAGGATTTGTAATAACTTTATTGCCAGACTCAAGGTCCATTAGAAAAGAAACATACAACAAACACACAAAATTACATACAATACAAAACATTTAAAGGATTATACAATTATACCAATATTTTCTCATAGGTGACTGGTATCGCACCACACTTTGCCTAGGGTTTGACAACAGCATAATAATAGCATTCTGTGAATTATCCAGCCGACAAATAAATTTATACATCAAATTTGTCAATAAAGCCATAAAAGTCTGTACTCCTGACATACAAAATAGATTACTTGCACTGCTCCACCTACGTTCTTTTCAATATAATCCTCATACAGTCATTGTAGGCAATCTGAACCTTACATAGGCTCACCTACAAAGGAGCAGTATAAAAAGAGGTATGCTCTAAAAAGGTTTATCTGATCCAAACACAAATAAAATTTTCTCACCAACATATTAGCTTGGGCATATAACATACGACACTGCCTATACATATCCTCATCGTCACACGTTTCATCATTAATGATGTGCCCCAAATATTTCGTATTAGTGCATACATTTAGTACTTGCCCTAACAGATAAAAATCTGGAAAATTAACCTTATCCCCTTTTGTGCTACATATCATGGCAACACTCTTTGTTGCATTATATTGCACATCATATTTATTCCTATAATCAGAACATATATTTAGCAGCTGTTGAAAGCCAGCACTACATAATACATAAGATGACTGATTACCAAGCATACATCCAGTCTTACAGACACTTAATTGTTCTGACAATTCATTCATATAGACATTCAAAAGGGCTGGTGAGAGTAGACCTTCCTGCCGCACCCCATTACCTACTCCAAAAGGAGCTGAGACACTATTACCCCATTTTATTGTCATACTCTGATTAGCGTACCAATATACCAAAATTCTTAGTATGTTGTTAGGCACACCCCTTTGTTGTTGTTTACCAAACAACTTTTGATGATTACCTTAAAGGCGTCAATAAAGCCAATTATAACTATAATATTA
>JANDJT010000050.1:15283487-15298653 GCA_024331685.1 Stegophilus panzeri
CTGACTTGAATCCAATTGAACAAGATTTAAAGACAATATGTTTAGAAGAATGGGCCAAAAATCACACCTGAATACTGTGGCCCATTAATTTCTTCATACAGGAAGCATCTTGAAGCTGTCATTGCAAATAAAGGTTTCTCCACTAAGTATTAAATAAATTTCAGTTAGTGTGTTCAATACTTTTTTCCAGTTTCATTCCACTTTATTACACACAACTTTATTTATGGACTTTAATGTTGTGACTTCTGTTGTTATATTTCCAGATTTCTTGAGTTAATACTGATGTCTAGTGAAAATTTCAAGCGAATAGCCTCATTGGAAATATTATTACTGAAAAAAATGTTGACGCGTCCAATACTTATTTCCCCCACTGTATAATATAATTAGTACTGTGCAAAAGTTTTAGGCACCCTATTTTTTTAGTACATACTTTATTATAGATTTTTTTTATTTTATGACTTCTACATTATCTAGTGAGTACAAAGAATTTTAGATTCCCAAACAATTCCCAAAAAACTTTAGATTCCCAAACATTAGTTTTCTAGCACAAAATTAAATGTTACAGAAAAATGTTTGTATGTCATTAATGAAAGCAGCATATTATGTAAGAGACCACTTTTCAGACAAAAAACACAATGAAGGCTGCTGTGAAGAACTGTGGCTGGTTCTGCAAGATGCTCAATAAAATGTACCAGCTAATTTCCTTATAAAACTGCACAAATGAATGAGAAATCCAATGTAGATTTAGTGTAAGCTTTTGATTCAAAGTTCCAGAATGCAGTGCAGCTATACAATCCAGTGCCGTTACAGCAGAGACTTTTTTTTTTACCCGAGTGCGTGACAAGTCCGAGTTTGTTAATAACTGGACTCTAGTCTGGGATCGAGTACCCCAACTCTAGATGGCAGTATTAGCATAAGAGTTGACACTTTGGAACCTTATCTGTTTGAGCAGAGTGTATAGTTGAGGAGGTGAGAGCGTGATAGACTGAAGGACTAAAGTGCTACTGTATCACTTTCTTTAGGTAGAGATGAAGCAAGGACTGTTTCCATGGTGCCACTATCAGCATGTAGTCCAACAGCATTGTGGGTAATGTAGGAAACTTAACCAAAGTTTAAAAAAAAAAAAAAAAAATAGACCAACATGTTGATAAAAGAAACTGAAACTTAAAAAGTCCCCTCAGACTTTTGTATAAAACAAATTTCGGATGTCATTGTTGATATGTTAATTAACATTCAGAGTTTTCCTTCAACTATATTTCCTGTAATGAAGTGCTAGCATTGCTACTTTTCATCAAATAGCTTGTATATAGTGAAAATAAAGCTTCTACATCCATCCTGACCCTACTCAGGATAATGCACACATATTTTCCTACATGCACAATATATTTTAATTGGATATGAATTTCTTTTCAGTTGACTTGAGCACAATTACCAGATATCATATCTTTCTGACACTGTATGAAAAACAACACAACCTGGACTGGTATTTAGTCCCTTCTGTATTAATATTCAATTTGTTTAAGTGGGTATTTAAACTTTTCACACAGCTACACACACTAATTTGGTATGGAAAGTTGCAGGTAGACTGTTGAGTGCCTTGCCACATTGTTTTGTTCAGGGCTGATTTTAAGGCAATGCAACTGGGCTGTTTTTCTTATGGAAGTGGTTCCATAGTGATCACTCAGAGTCTGACATCTGGTAAAATTTTATTAAATGTGTTCATCTTCAGTGAGTACATAAATACTCAATTCCATGGGGCTTGTCTCAACTTTTATATTTGGACCCTATACAAAACTCAAACTATGGCTAGTAACATGGTTAAATTGCAGTGGGAAATCACTTGCCACATTTAGTGAAACTAAGAAGAAACATGTAAGAAAACAACTGTAATTTAATCTTTCTTGAACAATAAATTTCTTTGTGTGAACACAATTCACAAGTCTGCCATCTTGTGAAAAGCAAATATTTTGTGATTGTGTGAATAATGCAAAGAATTGGCCAACTTTTCTATTTTTGCAACATTCACCAAGATTGCCTCATATTTGTGTACGTCCACACCTTATTTATAAGCTCTAAACATTTTAATATCCACTTGGAAGATTTGGTCCAAAACATACAATGGAATGATAATGTCTACTTAATTTATTTAAAAATTAAACCTATTTTAAAATTAAAATATGCCTCATTTGTGTTGCCTTAACTGCCATCCTCAACCCAAGCCAAGTAGAATTTAACAGAAAATACATGCAAATGTAATATACATAATGTTACATTTGAAGTATTACAGATGAACAGAAATGCAGAGCAAAAAAACCCAAAAACAACAACAACCAAACATTTGGCATTTCACTTATGTATATCTCTGTGCCATTTGAAAGGTCGAGTTTTGCTTCGGGAAATGTTGCCTCACTGCATAGTCTTTATTCTAAGAACTAAAAGTGTTTGTGGTAGATCGTAAAGAGTGAACAGGCTGTGTGAAATCTTGGCTGGAGAGACATTTGGATTCTGCATTTACTGCTTTAGAAATTGGTGCTCCGCCGCCGTTGCTCATTGATCCACTCTCCTGGGTTTACATCCATCTGCAGCATCTTCATGACCCACTTGTCACGCCGTGCGCCATCAATGAACTCATCCAGTGACAGCTCCCCTATGTAAAGAGAGAACAAGCTCAACATCACTCCTTCCTTAAATAGTGTGGGTACACTAAAGATTAATGGGGATTGTTTAAAAAATTTATTATTTAGTTTTTACCATTAAACCTTGTTATGCATAGAAATATATCCACAGCTATTATCCAGACTGACCAGGTTTCCCTCTCCATAATAAAGGCAAGTTGAGAGAATGATCTTAGAATTGAGTTTGGTGCCAAACTGTAAAGCAAAATTAATTCTTCATCCTTTTTTTATTAGGCATGATCTGTTGCAATTTTTTAAGTTGTTCATTGCCTGCATACAGTCCCCCCTGAAACTACTTGAATGGCAAGGCCAATTCATTTATATATATACCAAATACACCAAAGGTATTTGGGTTTGAGATCAAAATATGGATAGGAGCGTTTAGGATTTCAGCATTTATTTCCTGATATTTACATCTAGATGTGTTAAACAACATAAAACACATAATCTTTTATATCAGACCACCCAAAAGTACAGGAACATATAATACACATAATAAAGTAAATTAAAGTAAATAGCACTTAATATTTGGCTGTATATCCCTTGCTTGCAATAACTGCATCAAGCCTGTGACACACTGACATCACCAAATTGTTGGTTTCTACTTTTGTGATGATTTTCCAGGCTTCCACATCCTCTTTTAGTTGTTTGTTTCGGGGAGTTTCTCCTCTTCAGGAGGTGAAATGCTGCTCAATTGGGTTAAGGTCTGGTGATTGAAATGGGCAATCTAAAACCTTCCACTTTTTCCCGGGATAAAGTCCTTTGTTGAGTTGGCTGTGTTTTGGATTATTGTCTTGGTGCCTGATAAAGTTCCTCCCAATTAATTTGGATGCATTTCTCTGTAACTTTACAGACAAAATGTTCCTGTAAACTTCTGAATTCATTCTGCCGCTACCATCATAATTTACATCCCCAAGAAAGACTTGTGAGCCTGTTCCACAAACAGCCATGCAAGCCCAAGCCACAACACTACCTCCACCATGTTTCACAGATGAGTTTGAATGTTTTGGATCATGAGCAGATCCTTTCTTTCTCCACACTCTGGCATTTCCATAACTTTGGTAGAGGTTAATATTGATTCCAGAACTTTTGTGGCTCATCTCTGTATTTCTTTGTGAATTCCAATCAGGTTTTCTGATTCTTACTGCTCATGAGTAGTTTGCATCTTTTGGTATAGGACTCTATATTTCTGCACTTGAAGTGTTCTTCAAATGGTGGATTGTGATAACTTCACCCCTGCCCTGTGGAAGTTGTTGGTAATGTAACTGACTGTTGTTTTTAGGTTGTTTGTTTTTGCAGCTCTCACAATTACTGTCACAATTTCTGTCATCAGCTGTTGTTTTCCTTGCTTTCCTTTTCCTCCAGCTTGCTTTTCTCCCATAGACAGCTCTCAGGTCTTCATATTGGCTTATCCTTTTTTAACAACAAATGCAGTTGCAGTTGAAACTGAAGGCTAAAACTGAAGGCTAGATCTTCAGAGCTATTCATTGTTTAAACAATTAATCTAACAGGACAAACCTGGGTAACAAAAAACACCTGTCTGTCAAATCTCCCAATATTTTTGCTTGCCTATAAATTGGGCAGCCTGATACAAAATGTGTTATGTTCTATATCGTTTAACACAGTTAAATATACATACCAGGAAATATAAGCTGAAATTCTAAACTCGCTTCTCATATTCATCTTTTGATCTCTAATCCAAATGTCTTCAGTCTAGAGCAAAAACAAATGAATTGGCCTTGCCATTCCAATAGTTTTGGAAAGGACTGTATGTCCATATGACCTTTTCAAACATAGATCCTGCATGCACCAAACGTAAGCAAGCCCCTGCTACCCTGTTCCATTCATTTTGGAGTCATGTTGAGTACTGTATACATGTTTGAAGAATATTCACAACTGGCTAATTTAGCATTTGATCCCAATCCCTTTGGGATTATGTGAGGGACAATGCCAGGATCAGTTTACAATTTCTTTACTGTCTGGAGTCCATTTGTTTCATATGTTGAAGGTCTGCCAATGTCTCCTCCCTCAAGCTTATCTTTAGAGTGGGGTTGTTCTATTCTGCACAGTGAATTTAATGTTTTAATGTAAGTTTTTTTATGTGCTTGTAATTTTACTTAGTGAAGTCGTTCTTTTCCTGCACCACCTTAGTGAAAGACAGGCATTGCAAAAGAAAAGAAAAAAGAACAAAAAAAACGTGATCTAACCATCTCCATTCTCGTCCACCAGCTCAAATATTCGGTCCACCACCTGGTCTGGGGTAAGTAGGTTACACTCCTCATCCAGCTCTCCATGGCAGGCCTTCTTCATTCGGTAGATTGACTACAAAATCAGTGAAGCAGCTTATTTTTCTTAGATATAAAAACATGTTACAAACTGATCTCATTTTTAACTCTAATCGGTTATGTTTACTTGATTAGCATTTTCAGGTGTATGCGTGAGAGTAACATGCTTTGAGTGCCCTCACAGTGAGAGTTAACGGGCCTTTCAGAGGTCAAACTGAATTTCAGCTTCTTTCATTCTCTAACTCTTAAACAAAATTATATCTGTTACATAACAATCATGTTCTTTAACATTTCGGTTTATTTGACACTTTTATAAAGGTTTTTAACGTTGAAATGTTAAAGAACATGATTAATGCAATGACACTAGTTATGTAACAGTGTCATTTTAAAAGGATTTTGAAGTTGAAAGCCATGTCTGGCTCTGTCTGAATAAATAATGATCAAGGGGCAGGAGGTGATTACCTCCACAATTTCCTTTAGCTCTGTCTTGTCAATGCAACCACTCCCATCCTTATCATACATTTTAAAAGTCCATTTCAGTTTATGCTCCAGCTTGCCTCGCAATACCAAGTTCAAGGCTGCAACATATTCCAGAAAATCAATAGTGTTGTCCTATGAAAAACAGAAAACCAATTTAAAAATAATACTAAAGTCAAATCTTGTAAGGCCACATGGAGACATCATTAGTCTCACTGTTACAAGAAATCCATGAAAATCAGCATCAATACAATAAAATGATTGCATTACTCACCCCATTTTTATCGAAAGCACGGAACATGTTCTCAATGTAGTCTGCAGCTTCCTGGTTGTCGGTTACACCAAAGAAGCTCTTGAACTCGTGCTTGAAAAGGGTTCCACTCGGGCATTCCACCACAAACTTTTTATACCACTCCTGCAGTTCAGCAACATTGATTTCCTTATCATCCGTCTCGTCACTGAGTCGCTGACCCATCGTGCAAATGAGTTTGAAAAGCTCCTATTCAGCTTCTGAACCAAAAATGTTCATTCTTACATTTCTCAATCAAAACATCCCATACAATATCAGTGCAGATTATACCTTGTAACTTAGCAAACACATGTATAACTAAAAACACATTTTGAAAACAACTCAACATCGACAAAAGCTGTTGGAGTTCCTTTGACCTCGTGCTTATACCCTACTGTTTTGGGATCCAGATTGTTTCGGATCACATGACAACAGGGATTATTCATATCAACATGCCTCACTCAATTAGTTCAGAGGCAGATCAAGAGAAGCTTTCCTATAGTTCATCATTTAGAACATACTATTCTCAGAGGACATCTGGGGCATTTTAGGAAGAGTACACAATACTCTATATGTGCATAATAAACTATTTCATACTTAACAATTTTAATGATGTTAACTTTATATCAGTGTCAGCTTACCGGAAATTTGTTTATCATTATCTGAGTACTGGTCAGTGCAGAAACCTGATCAATATGATGATTTATTCAAGATAGCCATATATAATTCCTTCTGTTCTTAATAAGTCTAGTTTATCGAAAGTAAGTGCTAAAGAATGGAACTATGGACTTGAATCATTCGAGCCACAGACAATTCAAAAGCTCAATTTACATCTGTTTGAACAGCTAGGTCCACAAAGGTCTCAGTTTTTTCTACACTGTTTCCAAACTTACTTTCTGAAATGCAGAGACATTCTCAATATTGATTGACATGATTTGTTTCGCTAGCTAAGCCCTGTAATGCGAAGAAGCTACATTGTTGTTAGTATAACTTAGAACAGTTCATTTGTATGCCTTAGCACACATATGTAACAAATTCAGCATTTATGACGAAATACCCTGAGGCCTGTGAACTTCAGTGGCCTATTCCAATATGCTGACTGTATATTTCATAAGGATAAGCTCTCTTACCCTAGAAGTGTCAAGGCAATCAAAGGCATTAAGGAAGGTCCTTATTGGATTACCACCCATCACACTGGCAGAAATGAGAGAGAGAAGCAGGGTGCAATATGACAAAATGACAACAATTTCACTAACCCCTTTTGCTGTATCATATGCAGGTGATATGACACCTTGCTGAAATTGTGAAAATGTTATTTGGAAGTAATGAATTTTTCCTGGAGTGTTACATAAGTATAAAAGTGGTGCAATTCAGTGACCTTTTAACAATTATTTCTGCCTCCTCATCAGGGAGGAGTAATCAGATTTGCATGATAGATAAAGACTCAGTCAGTGTATTTCCCTTCTGAAATGGCTCTGATGAATTTGCATTAATAAGTGAATTTGAAGACCTGTGATTTTAGTGGTATGTTAAGCAGAAATAATCTAGTCTCTGCATATAAACAACATACCACTGATAAAGAGAATTAATGCTCAATTATAATTCGTTAAACTGCAGCCAACGTTAGTGATATAAATATAGGCTTTCAAATTCAATAATGTTTTGTGGTTTTGGAGCAAATTTAATGTCTATTATCAGTCCTGTTGCATAAATAAATCTTGATTATTTTTCCCCATAGTGCAATATTTGAAAATGCCCCTAGATGTCAGTACTTCATAGGATCCATTGTGGCACAGTGTGTTATTGGTTGCTAGGTTTGGGTTGGTGTGTTCTCCTTGACGACCTCTGTAAAACGTAATATGTAATACCCATATGCAATTTGATATGTAAGTGACACGGAATAGATATCCAAGTGATGATTGAAAATTGTAACCTACAATATATTGTATGAAACCAGTCACTGAACATTATGTGTAACCATCAATAAAGCAATGTAGCATTATACAGTATGCTTAAATGTGTAGGTTTACCTCTATTCTCTACCCTGTTACTCATCACTACAAAGTCGGATCTGACATGGCATAAATGAGAAATCAGTAAAGGCAAAACCCATGACAGCATGTTCTGTTCAGAATATGAAATTTTTCAAAATGTCAAGGCTAGTTGCCAGGGTAGCGGATACAAAAATACCATTTTCTCTCTATCTTTCTCACACACAATATCAGAAAAATGACAGAATGTTAAGGAGCCCATAGTTTATTCCCCATGATTGACACAATCTATAAATCCTATTAGTCCAACTTATAACTGTCTAATGAAAACAAAAACAAAACAAAAAGGATGATCTAAATGTAATAGCTGGTATCTAAATGTAATAGTCTTGTTTACCTAGGCAGGGCTAATATATCTAAAAGGTCAGAACCAGATCCAGAGAAAGTAAGAGTCTAGCAGACAAGCACACAATTTCAGCACACCTTGTACTGTACTCGGTACTGAATTTAATGAAATGAACAAACTGGATTAAAGGTCGGTGTAAAAACAAAAACTGTCAGTACAAAAATACTTCTACACACAGTAAACCAAGTCGTCTATTCTATAATATGAGCCTCAAATGCCAGGCTGTTGAATGTGAAGTCATAAATCGAAGCAATAACAACCAAGGCAGCAAGGCCAGCAAATCATTTGCGCCTCTTTTACAAGAGCTCATGGCAACCTTTTGAAGATGTTCTGGTGGCTTCTACTTCATCTATAATGAATGATTGTGACATTTGAACACAATCCATTTGTCACATTTTGCGTGCTGGCCAGACGTATTCATGATCCGGGGCACACGACAAGACTGCTGTCACGTTCAGCTGAAATTAGGGGGAAGAAATGAGGCAAAACAGAGGCACACAGTAAAACAGTATTGGACAGCAATGGTCAAATCTTTTATTAGGAGTCATAGTAGAGGCACTATCTCACATATATAGGCACTGAACTACTGGACTGGAGCCACTGGCACAAACTTGCACGAACCCGTGTTATCCCAGAGCGCTGTCAGCAACTATGCCAGTCTGAGTGAAGGTTTGTGTATGATATGCTTTTACAATATGCACTGGAAAAGGGAGGGATTAATTAGGTGGTCTGTTATTAATGAGGAAATATGTTCACTTAAATACAGTAGTACAATGCTGTATGTGATTGTTACATTCAAGGTTTTTTTTTCTTGATTCCACGTTGAGACAGAAACTTAATTCGAAAATGACCATCAATCTCCATGGACTCATGTTATAATATGCACAACAATGGATTAGAGGACTATCTAACACTAGGCCACTTCTCTACAATGTGAATTTGCTACTTTTCAAAATTGTGAGTCTGAATTTCTTGACATCATTACGAAGCCTATTATAGCTTCTCCACATAAAGTTAGTCATGTCATAAATCAAACTCGCCACATGTGCCACAGCACCAGTGGTGGTCTTCATTAACTGCCCAAGCATAGACAAGTGATGCCTTTCTACTTATGTACAAATTAATGCCTCTGGCTGAATAAGCTTAATGGTCTTTAAAAAAGTCAAGATCGATGCCAGTTTAGATGGTTTCATTTAAAATTGCTTCAGATTGATTGTCAGAAAAGTATGAGCATGTTGGAAATATGATCCTGGAGAGAGTAGGAATATTAGTGCCCCTATACTGTTAATGCTAATTCATATTCATAATTTGTATTAGAAAAAGCTCTGAGAAGAATGTTTTGCTATTAATAGGTCTGTTACAATGAAGTTGATTGAGTGTGCAGATTTAACCTGCGGGGTTAACAGTCCTGCTAATGAAAGCAGCATAACACTACAAACACATTGGCCCTTATTCATCAAAGTTGCAAAGTGGTTTGAGATTCACTCAATCAAATCTGAGTTTGATCCATACAACTGTTGTACAACATCAATGGTGAGGAAATGGTGATTTAAGCACAAAGGATGAATCAACCTCAGCTGCGTAAAACACCCTCATTTATTGTGTTGTGATAGTGAGCCAATTAAAGGAAAACATTCAGCTGGGTAGAATCGAGAAAAGTACAGAGAGGAGAAAATACTTTTCAGTGAAGCTGAGTTAGCGGTGCTTGTGCCCAAGCTTGCTGCTGGTCCCCTCAAAATGGCATAAAAAATGTGTACAAAATGAAAACTTGAAATGAAGTAAAACCAACTGTTAAAGAAGAAATTATGGTCCAATATATTTGTTTCTATTGAAATTAATATAAGTGTATATGGATGTGTAGACATGGAAGTTTGTGTGGGTTTGTTAACAAAAAAGTTAACATTTTAACAATTATGTAGTAAATTGGACCATTTTCGAACTTTCCTACCAACTTTTATTCATTTAAAACTCTAATAGGTAGAGTTTCAAACTGAAGTTTGAAGGTTTAATTGGATATAGGTGAACAGAAATGAACCAAACCCTGAAACTACCAAAACTGAATAAAATCATGTTTGGCAAGTTTTAATCTTGATATGACATTATGTAACCTCAAACAGTGTGTGATAATATATACTCACTGGCCTCTTTAATTGGAAGACCTGTACCCCTGCTTGTTAATACAATTATCCGATCAGCTAATAATGTAGCAGTACAATGCATAAAATCATGCAAATACAGGTCAAACGCATCACGTGGAAACATAATAATGGGGGAAAATATGAGCATAATGACTTTGACTGGGTTGCTGGTGCCAAGAACAGGAATCTGAGGCTACAGCGGGCTCAGGCTCACAGGAACTGCCAAGTTCTTGTGTTTCCTCTTATTGCCTGACAGGAGTAGAACCCTATGTGGTCTTCTGCTGTTGTAGCCCATCAACACCTCAACGTCCAATTGGAAAACTTCATTTTTTCCCACACCATTCTGTGTAAACTCTATGAACTGTTCTGCTTGAAAATCCCGGGAGATCAGCAATTTCTGAAATACTCAAACCAGTCCATCTTGCAACCAACAACCATGCCACTGTCGTGATCACCGAAATCACATTCCCCCCACATTCTGATGTTTGATGTGAACATTAACTGAAGCTCTTGACCTGTATCTGCATGATTTTATGAAATGTTCTGCTGCAACAAGAAGCCCATGTTTGCAACTGTGATTATGCATATTATTTTATTTTTTTACTGTTATTACTTATGCTACTCTACCAAACTGTACTTGCTTCTGACAGTAATTTAACTGCAAATTTTTGAGGTTGTTAAAACGTCGCTCTCAAATGTATGCATTCTCTGAGCAGACAAGAATTTGCGTACTCTGGTTTTACGATCAGTTACCCAACTTTGATGAATAAGGACTAATTTCTAGGTTCTTCCTCTTTAAGCGTACTCTATCCATAAATATCTTTCATTATTTCTGATGTAAACAGCGAAAGCCTGCCACAGGCACAGATCTGAAGATATAAAATTGTTCTCTAGTGGTAGATTGTAACTGCACATTTTACACACCCTTTCACTATACACTATATATCCTCTAGATTAGAACAATTTTTTATAGTGGTATTGTCTTTGTTCTTTGATTGAGGTCCTCTTTGGCAGGTTTTCTGAATAGGAGGTACACACTCAGCTGTGCTCTGGAATGTGGTACCAGCATGTCATGGCACAACCTGCATTTACACACCAAATACAAATGTCAAAACACAGCATCATAGAGAAAAGGACAGACCCAGCACCACAACTCTTCAGAAAACGGTGAACAATGACAACTTAGCACATCACAGATGAACAAAACAAACATGTAGACCAACCAAACACAAAGCACTGGGAAATCTGACTTAAAATCACTGGTTCACCACAAGGAAATATGTTTGACAAAGAAAACATGGTCAAAAATCACAGCAACACTGCTACTCAAGATCAAGGTGAGCTTTACACCTTGTGTTCCTTGTTAGAAATTCAATGGGCCAAAATATTCAAGCTCAATGAGATCACCTAGTAAAATCAACTTGTGTAATTCATTTATATCACTACCACTAGGCTCTCTAAAACCTGATGCTCAGAAAGAAAAGTCATATTGCTCCTACTCGGGCTGTAACTAAGATATATGTGTGTTCAGAATAGTCGACTGTAACACATTGCACTGATAGGTTCACCATTAATATATATATATAAAAAAGAGGTATATCTCTTTCAACATCATCTAATTAATGCACTCATACATCCCCTGCCTGTATAGAGCCCAGAGGCTGTCACATTCTGTCAAAACCTTATTCAAGCCTTCAAGCCACACACAATACACAACACTCGAAGCGTGCTTTGACTTTGTAGTGTCGTAGAGCTTGCGATGATGTAGCAGGACAACGAAAATAAGCCGTCCTTTTCTAGAAGTAGAAGTACTTCCTTGTACACGCATTCTCATGTGTTTCCGTGCTATCTCTGCACAGGCACACTGTAAAGTGCCATCATGAGCTATCAAATTTCTACTAGGGACATGCTGCAAAAGACTACAGCCTGCAGACTATCACAGTCGTCTCATTAAGGACGTGTAAATCTAAACAAACAAGACTCACTTGGTAAGAGTGGGTGTGTACATGTGTGCATGGACCATATGTGCATGGTTCTTTGATCATCACGTTCGCTGACAGGCCATGTGTCGCTGGAATGCTGGAGGTAAATGAACGTCTTCATCATCCACACAGAGTTCGTCTGAGATAGTTAACCTTTCCTTAGAGACAGACATGACTGTGAGGCAGCAATAAACCCTAGAGGAAGTCTGACTATGACAGTGTGAATACGTATGTGTCTTATTATCAGGTACCAAGCGTCCTGTTAAGGGTGGGCTGTGAGACAAGCCTGGGGCATTATAATGCCTCAGGGCTGTAAAACACCAAGTTGATCACACTGGTGGCTGACTGCCCTGTAGTTTTTGCCGTGTCCCGCTTGTCCATTCTAAAAAACAGAACTGAAAGCAAAGAAACAAATGACCCTTTCAAGACAATAAACGAAGTGTCTCAACTTCTACTCATCAGCTGTAGCTAGCTATTCTTTCGTAATTAAATTTGCAGAGCACTGTTTACATTCCAAGGAAGCTGTTTCACAGTGGCGTGCTACATCCCCTACTACATAATTCTGCACTAAATAGTGTGTCAAAGTATACAGAACACCACTATAGATACTGATAACACATTGATATTATTTTGACATACTATTTAAAACAGTAGTAATGTCTTAAAGTCCCCGTGAAGTGCCTTGAAACGTGCAGCGTTATTCGATGTGTTGATGTAATTTCCACTGAAAGTGGAAGACAGGGCGAGACATACTGTGTGGCTCCTCCCCCTTTTTAAATAGCCAATAGCGTTTAGCTTACCTCACAGCCAGGGCTAAGCCGTAATTGACAGTAAGTACTATCGATTTTTATAATGTTGGGAGCGGGACACTTCAGATTCCAGAGGGCATTTATTGGACAAAAAATCTGATGAGAAGCTGGAGTGCAGAATGACGTCATCAAAATTGTTGATCCGTACTGGTGGGAGAGAGAGACTGTAAACTTGTAAAACTGAATGCATATATCTTCTAAATGCTAATTTTTTAAATTGTTTTGGAGCACACTATCTTATAGATATCCTTAACATATTCATCCTAAAAGGCACAAAACTTCAATTTTGAATTCATGGGGACTTTAAGGTTTTCTTTCATTAAAATTACAAATACAGACTACTGCCACCTTCTGGTATAGGGAGATATTTCCTATCATTCACGGCCAGAAAGTTTGTGCATTCCTGTTGCCAGCTGTAGTTTTTATAGTATGTTTGAATGCAATGTTTGCATCAGCCAATAATCAGTCAGCCTTGGCATTTTAGGGCTCTTAGGTGTTGCCATCACTATTTCCACCTCCTTCTTCTATACGCATAATACACCTGCACATTAGCCTTCTGCCATTTTCCATTAATCCATGGGGAAATACACAGAAGCACCAATGAAGTATACACCAAGCGTATGTAATAATGTGTTTGTGTGTATATGTCCAAGCAGTAAATGTGTGTATATTACCTGACAGGATTGTGTTTGATCTGAGCAACCACACGACAACCTTAGTTCTGTTTAAAAAAAACAAACAAAAAAAAAACCAGCTTCTATTTTCCATTAAGACCAACTGTAGACGTGGCATGACACCAGCATCATGAGGCTCACTTCTACACTTTTAGAAAACTGCTTCAAAGATGTTAATCCCCTCACCAAAACCATCAACTGTCATGACAAGTGCTTGTTTAAGGAGTATTGCGGATATGCTAAGTGGCAATTTTAAAGGTCTAAATGCATTATGCGGGGCTCTAACACTTCCAAGAAAACACATACTATTGTTGTCTAATCTTGATTCGCTTTGTTTCCATTACAGCCTTAAACGCAGGAATTGATTATTAACCATTAGCGGCATGTTCTTCTCGCTCTAAGAATAATAGTGCTGAGTTTCACACATGCATGGCTGTGAAGGTACAAAAAAAAAACAATACTCAGACATACGCCTCCACTCCTGCAAAGATCCACTCCGTCTCTGCTTTTTCTCTAATGCAATAGAAAAAGTGCTAAACGTGCTACTGCAGGTGAACTCTGCGGCAGCGTGGTGGATATGGCCCTAAGTTCCTTTTGAGTTTAGCCAGAAAAGTACCCTGCTTTGATTGTGAACAAAAAAAACACTGTACAGTTCAAAGGCATCTGCACCTCTGTCTGTGTAGTTCTGTGTATACATAAAGATTATTTTTTTTGCTTGCTTGTCTTAGACTTCAAAGTCTTTAGTCCATCCAGAGATTCATGTTACTGTCCAGACTCCTGTAGATTGTCTCCACTGAACTGTCAGCTGTGCATGGGAGGAGGACTCAGGAGGAGCAGGACTCTGCAATTTCATCTGCATGTCTGTTATTCCTGCAGAGTCCAGCACAGGTCCTTCATAGGTGCAAGAGAACAGGTTGGTGTGTCAGACACTTTCTTGCAGGCAGAGGGCCTCCACGGCATTGCTGGGACCCTGCGATACACCTCCGATTAGGAATAGCATGTTCGTGGTCTGTAGAGGGGTACAGGAGCAGCGCGGGGTGGGCATCGGAACCACAGCCTCCCACCTCCTCTTCACATGATTATAACTCTCTACTGAGGCCAGCGGCGAAGGCTGATTACCTGAGTCAACACAAAATGCATGTTAACACAGATATGTGCATACAATTTTTTTGTGTGTGCATAATTATTAAAAACTCAGATACTTTCATTGTACTTGTACATGTTTGGAAGAACCTGTGAGACAGTCACTACGTTTACATGGACAACAATATTCCGATATTAAGCCGATTAAGACAATACTATGAGTAAGAAACTAAAATGTAGACAGTGATTATTGATTACCTTAATGGTAAATGGTCTGCAATTATATAGCGCTTTTATCCAAAGCGCTTTACACTGTGTCTCATTCACCCATTCACACACACACTCACACACCAATGG
>JANDJT010000050.1:15301759-15314295 GCA_024331685.1 Stegophilus panzeri
ATATGGGTGTGCAACAATTATTGGCACCCCTATGAATTCATATGAGAAAATATATTTTAAGTATATGCCCACTGATATTTGACAGCTTTTTAGTACACCTGGTTTTGACTTGGAACGGGAAATGTAGGGCAGTCATGAATGGTTTAATGGCTTTATTTTGGCTACTCCTTAATTCATTGTTTTCTGTCTACTGCAAATCCCAGGCCAATACACACACACACACACACACACACACACACACACACACTTTAATTTATTGTTAACTTCTACTGCAATTCCCAGGCTAACAGATTCAAACACTCACATGTGGGGCATTCACAAAGCGTACAAACAGACTTGGATATGCTCACTTGCTCACACACAACTAAATCACTCAGGACCAGATATAGGCACATGAAAAAAGAGATTTGATACTTCTGTAAAATGCAGTTGTAATATGTCTGACATTAACATTCAAATTACCCAAGGCTCTTTCTTGCCATGCGTGGTCTACCTGGTCTCACCTACTAACTGTGCTCTGTGTTCTGTGGAGTGCAAAGCGTGGTTTAAAAAAACGGTGTTAGATGATGGAAATAGTCAACCACTGAACCATCAAAACGCTCAGGACTTCAGAGGAAATAAGTAAGAGATGTGCTGATTAACAAATCACTTATTAAAATGTAGAACACCTGTCAGAACACATAAATGGTGTGGAGTATATTAATATGGCTGATATACCAGTTTTTACTGCTTTTTGGTTTTTACTCTTATGAAAAAAAAAAACTGCTGCAAACAGAATAATCGACTTTGTATAAAAGTATATAATTTATTTCTATTTTGTGCTTTTCTTGTAACATTTACAAATGATCAATGTTAAAAAAAGTGCTGTTTTGTGAGTTGAATTTCTTTGTTAGATCTGACAAATTCGATGTATGAATTTTTGAGGTATGTGCTATGACCTGGGTTGCCAGATCTGCACAACAGATACCAATGAACAAGCAGTATTAAAACACATAATGTGTCAGAATATTTTCCCCCAACAACAACCAAAAAAAAAAACTATACCAAAACTATTTCAATTCTTTGGGAAAACCATCTACTGTACCTGGCCACACTCTCGATACTGTGCGTTATAAAGTAGCACCTTACATTGCGAGGTTCAGTGTTTGTACATTAGGCTATCTGGGAACAGTTTTGTCAAGGGTTTGTGTTTGCTTTTCAGTTGTTGGTTACTAGTCTTAATAGTCTTATCAGCTGTAATACTGTATGCTAGTATTTTAAAAACTCTATAATCATGACAATTTATTCTAACCCTTATTATCTTAAGAACTTACTATCCGTATACAAGTCAATTCTGGTTTAGGTAAATTCTATTTTATGTCACGGACAGTCGAAAAAAGCATTCCACTGCACGGTTGTGTCTGTGACCAATAACATTTTTATTTGATTTAAACGAGTAGTCTGAAACATGCAGCGTGTCTAACTATTTAACTAATTTCTGGCATTATATCTTGCTTTGCAATGTGTTGGCTATACCAGTCAAAATGTAGGGAAGTTATAACTGGTTTAATGGCTTTATTTTGGTTACCCTCTACTTCATTGTTTCTACTGCAAATCCCAGGCCGACACACACACACACACACACACACACACACACACACACACACACACACACTCACTCACTCACTCACTCACTCCCTCTCTTTAATTCATTGTTTGATTCTACTGCAATTCCCAGGCCAACAAACACACACACACACACACACACTCTCTCTCTCTCTCTCTAATTCATTGTTTGATTCTACTGCAATTCCCGGGCTGATTCAAATAGTCACATGTGGGGCATTCACAGAGAATAATTGGAATATTTTTTCCCACCACAAAAGTCATATTTTGAAAATTATTATTATTATTATTATTATTACTATCAAAGACAACAACAACAATAATAATAATAATTTTTTTTTTTTCAAAACAGCATACCAAACAAAAGTATTCCAATTATTAGGGAATACCATGTACCTGGCCACACTTTCAATACACTATCAATATGTCCGGCCCCCTTTCTGAATAATTATTAAAATAATAAGTATTAAAAATTACTAATGACTACACCAGTGAAAAATACTCCAATAGTTAAATAATGCTATGTTGGCATCTAACTCTAACAGGAAGTATTTTGGATTTTGTAGTTGATTTTAGGTCATCATACAATGCCAACTTATCATGTATTCCCATCATTGTGGGAACATTCGGTCCTCACAAAGAGCTAAACATGCAGGTGCACACACACACACACACACACACACACACACACACACACACACACTCTGTCTTTCTCTCTCTTTTTAATTCATTGTTTGATTCTACTGTAATTCTCAAGCCGTCTCTCGCTCTCTCTCTCTCTCTCTCTCTCTCTCTTTATTTCTCTTTGAGAAGCTTTATTCAGTCTTTGAAATAACTAATGCAGACAACCTAAATAGCCCAAAGTGTCCAAATGTAGCAATTCAATTAATGGAAACAACATCCAGTGAGAGACTTCCAGGTATGCCTTCTTTCTATTAGTGAGCTAATGCATCTCCAGCTAAAAGGAGCTTTTGTCTCAGACACAGGAAATTGATTAATTCCTGTGTACATTGAGATTAACATTTCTGATTTGATTACATTTTATATTAGACTATACCAGCAAAACCGCATAACTACCTTGAATTATTATAATGTACTTGGCAAATAGAATTCATATACACAAGGAGCATGGACATATATAAGTTATAATGAAATACACGATAAAGAAATTGTTAGCATGTCTTATAGTTGATGCACTCTGCATCTGGAGTCTAGATTCAGTAAAAGAAGATAAGAATAAGGTTGTGATGGTGTGCAAGGTCATTAGGGATGGAGAGTAATTTCCTGAATATGAGTACCAAGTTAATGATAGACATTAAATCTTAAAAAGAGATGAGGATCTACAGGACAAGACGTATCCCGTCCTGTTATAGTATCATCTGTTTAACTCTGGAAGCATTTGTGTGTGTGTGTGTGTGTGTGTGTGTGTGTATGCAGAGTTTGTAAGAAAAGAAAAAAGGAGATGAGGAAGAAGAAAATGCTACTTCCATATGTCAGGCTGAAAGAAACCCCTCAGACACTCACCAGAATTATAAGCTGCTTGGATAAAAAGGACACACACTATACTTCTATCAACCTCCACTGTGGCTAAAAACATATTCTGTTTCAGTATTTTGTCTCTAAATGTGTAGAGTGATAAAATAAAACATGAAATTTCATCTGCATCACTCTGTTGCAGGGATATTCTTGGGGAGGTGGCAGAAATCTCTCACCAGCTCTGCTAGGTAACATTATTTGAGGAACAAATTTGGCTCGCTCTCTCTTGTTAGATGTGAGGGATGTAGGAAGGAGGTGATTTTTGAGAGATGTTACACTGTTGGCTTTGGCTGCAGTGTGAGGACTACACTAAACAAATCCATTAGCTAATTGACATCCTGGGATCAGTGGGTGGATCTGACTGTATCGTAATAACAACACTGAAAATAACATGGTAAATACTTATCCACTGTTAAGCGGATTAGGCAATACTAGAGCAGATATTTTTTTAAACAATAGACGCTTTAACTGGTTCTGATCAATTCGTGATCAACAGTAACCCTTTTTTTCTGCCAAACATATACACCAGTGAAAATTTAATAAGCAATTCATTCAAGACTGGACAAATCACTAGCCTGCGTGCCAGGACAAGAAGATTATGTGTCCACGCTATTCGATTTTTTCATTTATTGTTGATGGCAGGACAAGTAGGCTCAGAAGTCTGAAGTGTTTTTGTTCTTCTCTCTTTCAACAACCAGAAAAAACAAAAACAAAAACAAAAAAAACCCCCTATTCACTATTGTATTTCACAAGAAAAAAACCCCTAATCTTTTTATTAGTGGTGCACATTTTGTTTAAATATACACTCACCAACCACTTTAATAGCAACACCTGTACACCTGCTCGTTTATGCAGTTATTCAATCAGCCAATCATGTGGCCAGATGATTTATTTATTTTTTCTAATCTTCAACTGTCTAGTTTGGGTGAATCTGTGCCCATGATGGCCTCAGATCCCTGTTCTTGGCTGACAGGAATGGAACCTGATGTGATCTTCTGCTGTTGTAGCCCATCCACCTCAAATTTCAATGTTTTGTGCATGCTGAGATGCTTTTCTGCTCACCACGGTTGTAAAGAGTTATTATTTGAGTTACAGTTATGTCCTTACTGTCAGCTCGAACCAATCTGTCAATTTTCCCCTCACCTCTCTTATCAATAAGGTGTTTCCACCCACAAAACTGTTGCTCACTCAATGTTTTTATTTTTCCACACTGTTCACCATTCCACAACCATGCCACGGTTAAGGTCACAGAGATCACATTTTTTCTTCATTCTGATGTTTGATGTAAACATTAACTGATGCTCATGACCTGTAGCTGCATGATCGTATGCACCGTGCTGCTGCCACATGATTGGCTGTTTGGATAAAAATGAGCAGGTGTACAGGTGTTCCTAATAAAGAGGATGGTGAGTGTACAGATCAATGCTGAAACTATAGCATACTCTATTCATTCTGAACCACACTGCCTGCTGCATTACATACATCTGCTTTTACAACTTGGATTATCTGCACAAACGGATGACCTTTTCAGAATCAGGAACATATGGTATATGACATATAACTCTCCTGTGAGGACGATTTGCAGTCTCCTCACGGTTAAACATATTAATAAAGAGCCAGAGTTGATATACTTGTGTGTCTGTATTAATGCGCTCAACTTGCCCACTAGTTCATCATACTTTATTTATTATATTATTAGCTATCATTTTCAGCCTAGGTTTCCAGGCAACCAAAACATTGGGCAAGCATATTAGAGCTCTGACTTGCCTGGTTGGTTAATGGATTTATGATTTGTCCACCCCTGTCCATTTTTGATAATATTCTAACAATATGATGACATAATCAGATGCCCCTACTTGTTGTCATCTTGTCCAAAATTTTTTGTTTCTTGTCAAGAAATCCTTTCTAAGCACAGGCATAACTTTCAGATGTTCTATTTAATCTGCACGTGTTGGTCTGAAAGCCTCAGAACCACAACTGCATGATGGTTTTGACCAGAACGTACCAACATCTTATGAAGTCTAGCATAAGCATCTCTCTGCTGACTGAGAATGAATTGAGATAGAAGCTGCAAAATAGGTGTTTCCCAGCAAACCACTCCCTACTTTGACAGATTTAGAGCGCACTGAAAGAACAAAAGTCTCCTGCAAGCAGCAAAATTAGCTAAGTTATGTCATGTGCTTGGTTCAGCTCTTTCTCATGAAAGAGTGACAGCTGTGCTTACTGCAAGCATGTGAATGCAAGGTCACAGCATATCAATGACAGAGGCCGGTGAGCAAAGTAATCATATTTGTATCAATGTGGTACAGCTGGTCAATTGGATGGGGTTCTTTTCACTGACAGAAAACAGCAGGGCTGTTTAGTCATAGTGCTAATAGAAATACCTAAAACACAATAAGCAGAACAGCCAGTCACTGCAGCAGTGTTAATAAGGGTCCAGTGTGCAGGGTCAACTCCATGTTTTCATGCTCAAATCAAACAATTCATTCAGAAAGTACATGCAGCATAGATGCATCTTATCTGAACTGCACCATTTGCTGTATAAACATCAACAGGGTGGGACATTTATTACACCTTGTTACTGCATCATAAACTAATAATCATGGACCTTTACTTTTTATACAAAGGTAGAATTAATTGTAAATGCTTGAAAGGTTTGTGGACTGAAAACAATGGTTGTTTGCCATATGCTGCACGAATGAACATACACTGCCAGCCAAAGCTTTTGAACACTTGAAGTTAATGTTTATTTCAGTTTAATTACCAAAAAAAATGATATCCATTCATTCATCCATCCATTTTCTGTACCGCTTATCCTACACAGGGTCACAGGAAACCTGGAACCTGGAGCCTACCCTATCCACAAGGTGGGGGACACCCTGGATGGGGTGCCTGCACATCGCAGGGTGCAATAACACACACACACACACACACACGCACGCACACACACACAGACACACTCGCACACCCAGTCACACACTACGGACAATTTGGAAATGCCAACCAGCCTACAATTCATGTCTTTGGACCGAGAGAGGAAACCGTGGTACCCGAAGGAAACCCCTGAAGCACAGGGAGAACAGGCAAACTCCGCCCACACAGGGAGGAGTTGGGAATCGAGCCCCACACCCTGGTGGTATGAGGCAAACGTGCTAACCACTAAGCCACCACACCCCCACAAAACGATACAAAATAAAGAAAAAACTAAATAAAGAAAGAAAACGATTTCTTTATTGAACTTTTTAACTGCTCGCTCTCACATCCTAATGGAAGTCTAAATGGGTAATTTATTAAAGACAGGTGCACTCGGAGGGTATAAACCCTTTAAGCTTGTAAATAAAAAAATCCTAAACACTGCTAGTATTAACTGCAAAACATAAATATGTGTTGTGCTACAAATAAAGTGATAAAGATTTTGGCCTCAGAATGTTTAATAAATTTGGAATTTCTACATTTAATAATGAATATTTCTCGATTGAGTTCTCGGTACAAATATTAGAATATTTAAGATTATTTAAACAAAAAATGCTAAACTGTGTATAAAAACATTTGACTGGCAGTATATATTCTGTAAGTTGTAGGTTGGATGTATTTTGTAAGTTTAACCAGAGATGGTAAACATACGCAAATTATTTTCTCAAGTAAAAGTGCAACTACTCATCTAAATAAATCCCGGTAAAAAGAGAAGTAAAGCTTTAAAATTTTCACTCAAGTAAAAGTAGAAATGTACAAACTTAAAAAAACGGAAGTATGAGAGGAACAGTACAACTGTGGAAACTGCCTCAGTGAATACAAAGAGTACATAGTAACAGATATATTACAGTTGTAGGTATTAGGTCTCATTCTTGCTGCCACATCTGTTGACATGACAAGTAGAACTCAATGCCAATGGCGTCGACAGGGTTGCCAACCTGTCTAGATCTTGTTACTAATTTGTGTGAAATACCCGTAAAATAACATTTGGATAAATTTGAAAATTCAATAAGTGCACCTGCTGGTTGATAATTCAATATTAAACCTTGTAATATAAAACATTCAAACACTTGTTCTTGAGATACAAATAGGATGTAAATAGCCAGAAAATGGGTCTTGGGTTCCTGGGTATGAATGTGTAAGTAACATCTCTGTCTGACAAACAGGAAGGATGCTATTAAGGAAAAACTGTTTCAGACATTTGACCTTGCTGTGACCTTGACCCTGTCTGGATAAATTCCAAAATCTAATCAGGCCATCTGCTGGTTACAACAATATGAAACATACAGGCATTCGTTCTTGAAATATCACACTAACAAGAATCCTGAACAGACAGTTGGAAAGACAACCCTAAACCACCAGGTGGCGGAGGTTTAACAATATATATCATTATAGAAAATGTATTGATGTAGTGTTTAAAAATATATTGGGTACAAAGTAGATATATTTATGAATGAAACGAGAACAAGTCCAAAATATGAAGTGAAAGAAAAACTTAAGTAATGATACTTAAAAACCAGACTTAAGTGTAGTAACAACTGTACTTTGCTAGTTTTCCACCTGTGAATATAACTATGTAAAGTACACGAATTATGTATAATGAACCTACCTATTAATATATAAGTGCAAGTATATATTGTTTCTCTTAAACCATATTTATTAGTAGTATTATTTATTTTTAACTGATGCACTTCCACATTTAATAGAATTATATAGTTATTTGTTGTTATCCTTATCAGTTAACATGGATGTCATTTCTTCTTTTTTAAAGGAATTTACTCAAGAATTTGTTCTTTTAAAAGAGCTGGCATTTTGCTATTACTTATTTACACCTTCAGACAAAATAATGGAATGAAACTTCTAAAAAACTTTTGTCCAGCACTTATTTATTAAATTGTGGCCTTTACTGTAAATATCTAATGATTTAGTCATGGCTTCCAAGCTGCATTATTAAACATAATTACTTCCAAGCACATTTGAGCATAAGGTAATTTTTGTATAATGACAGTCGTCTTGAACAAAACTTTTGCAGTTGTCATGGTTGAGTTATGTCTGTAATATGGCACACTCTATTAGCACTTACCCAGCCCCCCGGCAACAATCACCCTTCCACCGAGACAGCCAGCCACGAAGTCCGCCCGCTTTTCTCTCATCCGGGAGCTCCTTGTGGGCTTCAGCCAAACACCTACACAAAGGGCCGGAAGGTCAAAAAGTGTGAGAACTGGCATGTTTAAAAAATTAATCAGGAAATTGCCTGTCCAGCAGGAGTGCGTCATGTGTCATGGTATGTGTACTCTGTAGAATGCCTTGATAATGAATGTAATAGCACAAAACAAGCAGAACGGCCAGTAGACATGGACGGGTCAACGCAAGTCAAGCCACACACATTTAATTTGCTCTTGAGCCATCTGTCTGATAAACAAACACACAGTGCAAAAAAACATGCAGGCTGTTAATGTCTGAGATACCCTCTGTCAGTTCTACTGCAGAGCGTGACTGTCCTTTATTGGCACCCTGGTTCTTCATTGTACTGCCATGTTTTAGCCTGTCTCTGTCGCAGTACCTCCTGTTCTATTCTCTGCTTAGTAGTGTATGTAACATTGGGTCTATCCCACTGGCACAGTACAAACATTAATATAAATAAGTCATTTTTTTTGTATTAAACAAATGCATTTACGATTGTTGAGCTCAGCTCAAAATGATCTGTACATACAGTTGAGTGCAAAGGTTTCAATACCATTAGTGACAAAATACAGAAAACATTTAAACGATAGAAGCTCTATTTTCATGATCATAACACATGCACAAGAACAAGCCGTGTTCAAGTATATGTCTGAGATATCTGATCCAAATCAGTTCCTCTTCTTCCCTTTAAGAACAGAGTACGTGCATTGCTGCACAGGGATGTTTTCATAATGACGTATGATTAAATATGTTATATTGATTTTTAGCGATATAAATAACCAGCTGGCTGACAATGTACAGCACAAATGCTTTCTGGTTTTCTGTCACTATGTTTTATGTCATTATTTCAATGGTAGTGTAATAAACATATAAATAAACTCGGATTAAAGTGTACAAGAATTTATTCTCAATTCCAACAGCCCAAAATTCCAAATTATTTGAGAGATCAATGCAGAGATCAGAAGGAATTAAAGAGAAAACCTTCAAAATGTCAATAATGAATATAGACAGAATGACAGTTTATAAATGGAAAGGGCACATTTTCCTCTCTGCATAGTTTCCCACTATATATACTATAAAATATAAGATTCATGCTATATTCTGCAGTCTTGCATTTAAAACAGTATATAATCTATATTTAATTGTCTGTTCCTAAAACACAACAAATGGCTAATTCTTACACTGTGTTTTTATCAATGGAACTCACTGCTTGTGAGTCACTACATAGTAATTACATCTTATTCCTGCTTCGGGGATAAGAGAGGGTTTTGGGAAATGGCACTACATTTATATATATATTCTGTATAATATTACTATCCCAGCTGATATAAACTTGCACAGATAGGTGGTATAATTATGGATTTCATCTGGTTCCTTGCTTTACCATGCCTTGGAGAACTGCTTTTTCTTAGCGTGTTCAATACTTTATTCCTGTGTCATTCCACTTTATTACACATAACTTTATTTATGAACTTTAACGTTGTGAATTCTTTATATTTCCGGATTTCTTGAGTTAATACTGATGTCTGGTGAAAATTTAATGTGAATAACCTCATTGGAAAAATATTTACTGAAAAACATGTTGACGCGTTCAATACTTATTTCCCCCACTGTATCCATTTCCTCTTTCGGCTCCTTCTCAATCGTGCCTGTAACTGGAAACTGGATTTTGGATCTTGTATTAGGAAGAGGAGGAGCATGAGGGACTCAGTTATATACAGAAATTAAAACCTTCCTTGATGCTGTCTGTCACAAATAATAAACTAACACCACTAACTGATTTTGTCTTCTCTTTCCTTTCATTTTCATTCTCTCTCTAGATCACTAGATCTTTGCTCTAAGCCTTTTCTCCCCATAAATCTCCTCTCCATGGTAACAGGATGAAGAAAGGAGATGTAGATGGAGTTTTTGTGCTCCGCACGATTAAGATCAGTCAACAACCCTCTGCAACGAGACCTCGTTCACACAGGACAGTCTGTAAAGTCAGACAGTGCCTCATATCCCTCCCTTTTTCTCCTGCTCTCAGTAGGAAATGTACTGAAACATTGATTATTTGATCTTGGTCAGTTTCCTTTTTCACGTCCATTTGTTTATTGCAAAGCGGATGCGCAAGATTTAGCATGCAGATACGCTCAATTATAGAATAAATTGTTCTTGGGATTCAAAGCCTCATTAAAGGAAATCATTAGGGAATGTTACATGTGTAGTATCTCCCCAAGGGTGTAATCACTAAGAGACATACTCAAAGCTTCCATTGTGTGTTAACTTAATCACCACTTTAAAAATGACAAAATACATCCATTTTTTATGGCACTGCTTTGATCCTAAAACATACCTCAACATTCATTCATTCATCATTAGTAAGTGTTTTTTTCTGGGTCAGGGATTGTGCTGGCTCTAGAGCCTATCCCGGGGTGCAAGGCCAGAGTACCCACTAGAAAGGACGCCAGTCCATCGCAGGGTACCATGCACACACACTTACACTCATTCACAACAATAGGAGCATGGATGCCATCACAGCGTAATATACTATTGGTGTAAAAATAAGCATAAAATAACATATCAGGATAAGTCTCATGGTATTTTGTTTGTGGTGCAATAGAATCTTTTATATATTTGGTACTTGTTTTACACCCATTTATATAACTGGTATTTGTTTTTACAATACATTTGATTTATTTCCAAATTCCATAACCACAAGAGAAAACAATCTGTTAAAATACTGACCATTTTATAAGGAACACCTGTGCACCTGTTCATTCATGCAATGATCCAATCAGCCAATCATGTGGCAGCAGCACAAGGCATAAAATCTTACAGATACAGATCAAGAGCTTCAGTTAATGACAACATCAAACATTGGAATGGAGAAAAATGTGATCTCACTGACTTTGACCTTGGTGCCAGATGGGCTGGTTTGAGTATTTCAGAAACTGCTCCTGGGATTTTCACGCACAACAGTGAGTTGACCCAGAATGGTGCAAAATACAACAGACATCCAGTGAGCATCAGCTCTGCAGACAAAAAAGCCTTGTTGATGAGAAGTCAGAGGAGAATGACCAGACTGGTGCAAGCTGACAGGAAGGCTATGATAACTCAAATAACCATTCTTTACAATCATGGTGAGCAGAAAAGCATTTCAGAACATTTCACAACATGTGAGGCAGACGGGCTACAAGAGCAGAAGACCACATCCGGTTCCACTCCTGTCAGCCAAGAACAGGAATCTAAGGCTGCACTTAGCACAGGCTCATCGAAACAGGACAGTTGAGGACTGGGAAAACATCAATCATCTCTTATGCACTGCACGTGATTGGTTTATTAGCTCATTGCATGAATGAGTCGATGTACAGATGTTCCTATTAAAGTGGCCAGTGAGTGTATATCACCCTACATACATGTATGCTTAGCACCTTGAACATAATTCTGAATATTTGTGTAATCAGTCTCAAAGATCATTGTGAGACTAAAGAATTTGATTACAATAAAAGATATTAGTTAAATGGTGTGGATACAAACGCAGCAATGTATCAAATCTTATATATTGAAGACTTGATATTTTCAAGTAACAGCTCATTTTCTATTGAAAGCCTTGGTTTATGTAAATATACATTATTTACGTCACATGACTCTATCTAAACCTCTTTATTGTAGGCACTTGATAAATACAGGGGTCTCTGTCATGTCTGATCATGGCTTGTCTCCACATGACTTAATTTCATTGGCACTGGACTTGTACTCTGCACAATGACAATAAAGTTGAATCTAATCTAATCTAATAATTAAAATAAATAATTGCACAGAAACAAAAGCAAGTGAGTTAGTGTGTACAGAGTGGAAGAAATATAGAGAGATGCCTCAAGCCTCTAATTTCATCTTCCTCATTTTACTGAGTCCTGTCACCCTTGGCATTTAAAAAGTAAGCCTTCACTAAACTTTTCATTTAAGTGCTAATAAGGAAGCAAGCAAAAAATAACAAGCGCCCCTCTCTTTGTCATACACATGTGCACTTTAGCTAATGAGACTCATGAAAAACAGAGACAAAGGTGACCTTGGAAAAATGTCTTCAGCACTTCAGTACGTGGAAGTGTTTTGAAACAAGTTGCTGATAACATAGAAATGAAAATGGACAGAAACGAATAATGGAAAAAGAGGGACAGGCAGAGAGAGAGAGAGAGAGAGAGAGAGAGAGAGAGAGACAGAGAGAGAGAGAGAGAGAGAGAGAGACAGAGAGAGAG
>JANDJT010000050.1:15314395-15332892 GCA_024331685.1 Stegophilus panzeri
AAGAATGGAAAAAGAGGGACAGGCAGAGAGAGAGAGAGAGAGAGAGAGAGAGAGAGAGACAGAGAGAGAGAGAAAGAGAGAGAGAGACAGAGATAGAGACAGAGAGAGTGAGAGAGAGATAGAAGGAGGAAGAGACGCAAGGTTAAGCAGGCGTGCACATTTCCATCACCGAAAGTGTCTCTGAAGTATCCACAGAAAAGATAATGCTTCCATTTTAATCAGCAGCTTTCTAAAACTCTACAGTAATAACAGCATGATGGATGTTTTGAAAGCCCTTAAAAATGTAGATGTTGTGGTTTACATGACATACACTGTGTTGCATTGAGAGGTCGTTAGAAGAGAAATATGAAGGAAACCAAGCGCATGTTCACATGCTGATTAAACTGGCATATACAGTGGGGGAAATAAGTATTGGACACATCAACATTTTTTTCAGTAAATATATTTCCAATGACACCAGAAATTCCTATTCAGATGAAATTTTCACCAGACATCAGTATTAATTCAAGAAATCCAAAATTGTAAAGAATTCACAACATTAAAGTCCATAAACAAAGTTATGTATAATAGTGTAGTAGTTTCATGTAAATACATTCAAAATACAATAATATGATCATATCGCTACAGTATGTGCTGCAAACATGAAATTTGGGAAAAGATCTCACATAATGAGTCTTTATTGGTCACGTATGCATTACAGCACAGTGAAATTATTTTCTTCGCATACCCCAGCATGCTAGGAAGTTGGGGTCAGCCATGATAAATGGTAAATGGGACACTTATATAGCGCATTTATCCACAGCACTTTACACTGTGTCTCATTCACCCATTCACACACACCAATGGTAGCAGAGCTGCCATGCAAAGTGCTAACTTGGGGAGCAACTTGGGGTTCAGTGTCTTGCCCAAGGAAACTTCGGCATGTTGAGTGATGTGGGCCGGGAATCGAACTGCCAGCACTACAATTAGTGGACAACCCGCTCTACCAACTGAGCCCCTGGAGCAGAGAGATTTAAGGGTCTTGCTCAAGGGCCCAACAGTGGCAACCCACAACAGCAAGGAACCACCGACCTTCAGATCAGTAACCCAGAGCCTTAACTGCTAAGCCACCACTGCCAAATTAATAGCTGTCCAGACAAGTGAGTTTTATCACAGTTTTATATTTTAGAAATATAAACTGTTGGCAGTTAAGCATTATATTAAATATTTAAACATATTACACTTTAAAAAAATGGTGAAGACACACCCCCATCCTCCAAAGAGTAGGTTACTTTCCTTTTAAATTTGGGAGGACACACTTCCTTTTTCCTTTCAGATTTGGAAAGACATAATTAACTCTCGGCACCTTATGATGATTAACATTTTTATATTAAATAATAAGCTATTGCAGTAAAAAAAAAAAGGATGGGTAAGTCAGTAATTCAAAATGCAGACAAGCTTGTCATTCACTGCATTCATCTGCTAGGAAAATGGAGCTGCCACAGTCTGCTACAATAATGCAAGAATTTAATTTAAAAAAAAAATGTTTTTCCTTAGAATACTGCTTAATGAAATCAAGAATGAGAATCATTGTCTCAAGTCGAAGCCAAACCACATTTTATCAAGAAGTGTGTAGTGCTAGTGGCAGCATGTGGTGTAAGCTAGGAATCTAGAATGCTTTGTACTAGTTTAGTTTATCCATCCATTTTCTGCAGTGCTTATATTACACAGGGTTAAGGAGGAACCTGGAGCCTATCCCAGGGGACTCGGGGGCACAAGGCAAGGGAGACACTGGAAAGGGTGCCAGCTCATCACAGGGCACAATCACACACTCATACACCTATTATGGAAATGCCAATCAGCATTTCAACACATGTCTTTGGACTGGGGGAGAAAAATGGAGAACCCAGTTGAACCCCCTGAAGCACAAGAAGAACAGGAAAACTCCCAGCACACAGGGCAGAGGTGGGATTCGAGCCATCAACCCTTGAGGTTAGAGGCAAATGTGCTAACCATTTAGCCACCATGCCCCCTGGTTCAGTTTAAACAATAACAAAACAAAGGGGAGGAGTTTTGGGCACCCACAAGTTGACAAATTTAAAGGAATTGAGTTGAATTAGAGAATCAGAGAAAGATTAAGTGAACATGTACCACTGCTTATTTCCTTCTTTTCTTCGTTTTTGACTTCAATAAGTGAATAAATCATTTTGATTCTATCTTCAGTGCTTGTAGACATAAATGATTCAGGCAATTGCACAGATATTATATCCTGCAGGTCTCGGACATGTAATCTTATTTCTGAGAATTCACAACATTCTGCTTATGAGCCGACTACTGCACTACCGTCCATGTTTCCAGAATTCTTTACAGTTTTTTTTCCATTAGTGCTGTTGTGCTGTATACACACTGCAAAGATGTTTTATATTCAAATGAATGCACACACGTACAGCCTAACTCTCTCTCACCGGGCTCTTTCCTGTGCTACCCTGAACACCGTCATGACACAGCTACAACGTGAATTTATAGCGACTGCTGGCAGCCACGTTGTAATATATTTAAGTTCAATATATTTCCAAAAAATGTACATGGAAAACATTAATAATTACAGTCACATGTAATTACAGAGATGAGAAATGATCTTTTCCTATGATCCATTATTCGCTACCTCTTTTCTCTCTCTGCCTCTCAGCAGATACAGCTGTGCTCTGTATGGAACACGAGGTGTGTGTTGACTGACAGGTCTGCAGACTCAGAACAATGCCCCAGCTGGAAATAAGAACCTGGAAATGTTTATTTAAAGCTCACAAATCAATCATCTCTGACACACACACACACACACACACACACACACACTCAGCCAGCACCATATAGTAGTTAGTACTGTAGTCGGCTGCTGCTCTTTTATCCTGTTATATTCTATTGAAAACTGACCGAATTAATCATCCGCAAATACAACCACCATGCAATAGTATTTGTATCATACAATAGTATGATACAAGAGTATCATACGATAAATCAAAGCAACAAGCCTGCACTTGTCCACAACTCATCGCTTTGGATTACAAATTATTACCTTATGAGCATACTCATCAATAACAACAAATCAAGACAAAGTGCCTGCTTAATCACACTGAATTCCCACGGGAACAAGCTGCTCATGAACTCCCAATAAATCACTAATGTTCTCTCCAGCAGAGTTGCACACTGGAACTGATTTGAGTGGATCGATTGACTACTTCATGGTCTTCCAGTGAGAGCCCTGAATAAGACTTATGCTGAAGTGTGCTGATTTCAGCCAGCTTTTGGCTGAGACATGGTCAATTCTGCAATTCTCAGTGGATAGAGAGAGATAATGAGAGTGTGAATGAAGAATGTTCATTGTCGAGGTATAATTTTGAAGACGTTTCATCACTTATCCAACAGGTATCATTCATTTTCAACAGCCAAAGCAACACTACTATTAGTCCACAGATCAATCTGTCCAAATTGCTAATATGCAGTTTGTTTTGTGTGTACCCCCAACTATGTATGCCTTTCGCAATTACTTCAACATTACAAGAAAATGTTTGTGAAACCTTTTTACTTTTCATGCCTTTATTAAACACATCATTGAATCATTAAGAGTCTAGGTTAGCACCAATAAAACTCCACCAAATGTTCCTTGTAGCTGTAGACTTGTCAACAACTTCTATTAAGCCTCATACGATATTCTGTCACCCTATAAAAATTTCCCGGTTTTGGATTCATTGTTCTTTCAGTGATCGCAAGCTGTTCAGACCTCGAGGCAACAAAAAAAGTCCCAACACATGATTCTCCCTCCACCATGCTCCACACTTCCAAGTTCAACTGTTTGTGTGTTATTAAGTGAGCTAGATGTATTTTATATGTAATTCATGGAAAAGATCCATGTAATTGGACAAGATTTAAAATTCTTTTCTCTAAACTGTGGGTCATAGACCATGTACGTTATGATGTGTAGAATTAGTAGTGGTCTTGATCAAATGTAGTGTAGATAGACGGGATTATCTACAATAATATAATCAAAATCAAATGCATCACAGATCTCCTAAAGTATCTATTTTAATGCCACTTGGGGGCATTTTATGTGAATAATAACTTCCTGAATGAAAAGTAAAAAAAAAACCAAATTCTCTAGTAGATATTTTAGATGTCTCCTGAACATAATGACTGAAAACCTTGATAGCTAAGAAAGGAAATATGGCAGAGGCACAGAACAGAAAGTAGAAGCACATATAAAGAGAGAAAATGTGAAAGAGATGCAGGAGAGCACGCGCACACACACACAGCGCGGCCACTTAAATACAGTGGTGTCACCTCTAAAACTGCAGGAAATTTCTCAGTGTCCTACAGTGGTAGCCCACAGATACAGACCTCTCCCCCTGTTTGACATTGTACTCTTGTTCAGAGTAATCAGAACAGTGTGTGTGTGTGCATGGTGGATGTTGTGAATGGTGGTAAACTAGGTCCAGTTACACGTGCAGTGCCTTGATTTAAAAATCGCTGGGACAGACATAATCACAATAACAACCGTCACAGCTAACGACTGCGCACGCCCTGCCATGCTACACTCCATCACCAGAAGCCCAGCTGCAAGGACTATGATGGTAATGAGGCTGTACTCTCTACTTACAAAGACACTAGAGCAGCTAATAGACCACAACCAGCCTATTAGCATTAACATCAGTATGTGTGGCAAATATAAATGCACAGGAATTCGGTATCTTCCTCAATCAACTACTGAGGCTTGATTCACATTGACTTACAGTGGTGCTTGAAAGTTTGTGAACCCTTAAGAATGTTCTATATTTCTGCATAAGTATGATGTAAAAATCGTCAGATTTTTCACACAAGTCCTAAAGTAGATAAAGAGAACCCAATTAAACAAGTGAGACAAAAATATTATACTTGGTTAATTATTTATTGAGGAAAATGCTCCAATATTACATATTTGTGAGCAGAGTTGTGTTACGATATGGAGGCTGAGTTGGACGCAAGTGCAGATTTTCAGTTTTAATGAATACCAAACAAAACACAAAACTATGAACAGGCAGCAATACTAAGGCAAGAATCTAACATTAACAAAGAGCAGGATGAACAGAAAGACAGAAACAACAGCAATGAAAGGCCCCCCCCCTCCCAAAAAAAAAAAGAAAAAAGAAAAAAAGAAAAAAAGAAAAAAGAAAAGGGGCTACTCCCAGAGCAAAACACACCCTAAGCCCCGCGGTCCTGGCTCTCTGGGCAAAATGTCTTCAAAGCCCCTTAGGTCCTGAGGTAGATAGCAGGCATGAGCTGAGGGGCAGGCATCAGGTTGGGGCAGGCATGAGGTTGCCGGGGTCGGTAGACAGCACCCAGGCATGGGAAGCTGGATCATCAGCTTCAGCAGGGCGAGAAGGCAGAGCGACATCCTCAGCGGAACAGGATGGCAGAACTTGGTCGGCCGTGTCAGCAGACTCTGGCGTGAGCAGAACTTGATTGGCTGTGACGTCGACCTCAGACAGGAACTGGGCATGCTTTCTGAGGTTCAGGTGTGGGGCGGTCTCTTCCGCACCGCAGAGAGATGACATGATATCCCCGGCCTGGCTTGAATGTGGAGTGATGGCTACTGCACAGCCAGAGGGAGGAACGAAGCGGAAGGCAGAGCATGAGGGGGAAGCGACGTTCCCCATGAAGCTAGAAGGGGGAGTGGCGCTCTCCGCAAGGTCTGAGGGGGGAGCGAAGTTCTCCGCGAGGCCACAGGGGGGAGCGAGATTCTCTGTGAGGCCAGAGGGGGGAGCGAGATTCTCCGTGAGGCCAGAGGGGGGAGCAAAATTCTCCGTGAGGACAGAGGGGGGAGCGATGTCCTCCGTGGAGCAGGAAGGGGGAGTGACATATGGCACGAAGCAAAGAAAAGGAGCGATGTCCTCAGCGGAGCAGAATGGCAGAGCGACGTCCTCAGCCAAGCAAGAAGGCAGAGTAACGTCCTCAGCCGAGCAGGAAGGCAGAGCGATGTCTAAAGCAGAGCCTGGTGTAGTGATGTCTGAGGGAGGGAAGAAAAGCGGAGCTCTTGGCCGGGCTGGGAGGGGAGCAATGTCTTCAGCTGAACACGGAGACTGAGCGGCGTCCTCAGCTGAACAGGAATGCTGAGCGGCATCCTCGGACGAGCAGGGAGGCTGAACGACGTTCTCCATTGACTTGGCATGCTGGACGAGATCCACAGTGGGGGAGGGATGGAGGGTGCGAGGTGGCTCCAGCCTGGTTGGAAGGCTCCCCTTTGGCATACCCCATGATGGAGTACAGCACGTCGAGCCATTCCCAACTGGCTTTAAATAGGGAGAATTTCCCTTCATTCTCCCACCTCGGTTTCTCCCTTTAATACAGGGCCTCTGAAAAATTCTGCTGCATCCATAGTAAGTCTTGTGTTCTGGCACGATATGGAGGCTGAGTTGGATGCAAGTGCAGACTTTCAGTTTTAATGAATACCAAACAAGACACAAAACAACAACTATGAACAGGCAGCAAAACACTAAGGCAAGAATCAAACTTAACAAAGAGCATGAACACAAAGACAGAAACGACAGCAACGAAAGACAAACGCAAAACAAGGAGTGCAGTGCAAACTGTGGCTATATACACTGTGGCTAAGTACTCGTTAACATGAACATGAGTCAGGTGCAGGTGGTCATGTGACCGTGATGCAGTGAGGTGCAGTGGCTGCTGGGAACTGCAGTCCAGATTTCCTTCTCTGATATTACATGACAAGTTGGGTGTAACGCATTACAAAGTAATCTAATATAATCTAATTACTTTTTCTGATAACGCTGTAATGTAATGCATTACATTTTAAATTTATGTAATTTGATTAGTTACTGATGTCAATACAATTACATTACCTGCGTTACAAATTTATTGTTAAGAAAACAATATTAAGTAAAATGCATTTTTCAAAATAAATCATGTTTTGCCCTGAAGATTTTTTTCTTTAGCCCCGAATAATTCTCCACTTGGAGCGGTTTGTCACTACGTAACTGAACGTCATTAAAAGAAGACGACTGCATATTCTATGTTTAGCCAGGGTTTTATAAGAATAGCACACATTATATTGTTGACTTCAGTAGAGAATGACCACATGAACCACAAAGACAGCTGTTTGCTAGCAGGGTGCTGGCATGGATTGCGTTGCTGAATCATGATAACCTGTGCCCATTAGCTGATGAGGCAAATTTAGCTTTGCAATTCACTTACCGCTGCTTGCTGTCTGCTGCACTCATCCCAAGACACAGTAATTTACTGCCTGCTGTTTACCCCCAAGCACTTTTTTCCTAGCTTAGACCCTGCAAATTCTGCAAATTAATAAATTATTATGGTTTCTGAGGTCATTTCTTAATCTGGCCTTTGCTTTTGATGTAATGTAAGTAAGAAGCAAAGTAAAAAATCTACAGCAATGCTGCAGCATCAAATAAAGAAAAATATAAGATGGCTTCGACTATGATCATTTACTTAACAACTCTCTCTCAATGCCACACAGTATGTAGCCTGAATATATTTGTGGAAACATTCTTAGACTTTTCAGCCTTGCTTTGCTTTAATCAAATGCTTTTGGTTTAGCATAGATGGAAAAACAGTCCTATTTGTCATCTAATTGCAGACTGGATTTTGTGCATCACTCTATGGAGTTGTTAAATATGTATAAACATTTTCACAGAATGCCTGCTGAGTTAGCCATTCAACTACATTAGCAAATGTCGCTGTGCTAAATACATGATGCGTGAGAAGTTAATCATCATCTGTGAAGGACTACCATTATAATTCACGCCCAACATTTAAGTCGATGCAAGAAGTTTTAACATGTTTTTAGTGCCTTTGAGTGTGGAGGTGTAACTGACTGTATCGCAGTTGCCAATGCATGCTTCTGGTTCCTGTCACGTCACACACCCTCACTCCACCCAAGCACATCTCTCATTATCTATGTAAAATATCATTCAAATATTTTATATTATTTATTAGATATGTATTTTTAATGACAGTAATCCAAGTTTGTTGCCGCTTAAAAGGGAAACACATTACAGCCAAGGATTATAAAGCAGACACAAGAGACAACAGCATTTATAATAAAGAATAGCAAATCTCCAGCAATTTTTTTTAATCATTCTAGTTATCATTTCAGTAAAATTTTATTTGATAAAGGGGGTTGGTTACAAATTTGTGGTCACAAACTTGTGCTTGCAAAGTGACAGTAGCTTGTGAAAGGAAAGGTTTTTAGTGCATAACCAACATTATCCAACTAGCTTTTCCACGAAATGAAAAGGCTGTTAGATGATCAGAATACCAGCAGTTCTTATTTTCCAGTGGGGGAAACTTAGAGTTTCCCCCACTGGACCAATCAGGTGGCAAGTGAATGCAAACATGATGACTGCTGGTGAGAAAATGTCTTGAATTTCTGCCTCCAAAACAAAAGCTACGGCAGGCAGCATCCTGTTTATGACAGTTAGGATAAGAACTGAATCATTATTATTAATACTGATTATCCCACAGAGCTGATTAATTCTCAAATCTGACTGGTTAATTCATTCATTCTAATATGCTATTGTACCTAATGTAGCATCTCATTCACAGGAACTTGGCAAATGCGGACATAAGTTAAGCCTTACAATCAGGGGCGCCGTAATGGGGGGAAGATTAGGACGATTCTAAGGGTAGACAGGGGGCCCAGCAGAACACCATACTTATCTGTATGATTTTGGTATTTAAATGGCATCTTTGCACAATAATCTATTAAGAAGCATGCTATAATGAATGCCCTCAGACTGTGCCAAGTGCATGTGTGTGTCCCCTTAAGACGTTCTTCACAGTTGTGAGTTGTTACATGCATCAGGTAGATGGCAAGAGATGGCGTAGACACAATCGGTATACCAAAAGAGGAAAGAAAAACATGAAAGAGGAGAAAGCAAGACGAGGAAGACAGCTAGTCACTCAGTTTTTCAAAAAATAAGGTGATTTCTGTTCCCTGTTTTGTGCTATGATTCTGAAGCTAGCCCATATGAAGCTGTTACAATTAACATAAAACAGAAACTCTATCAGTTACTCACCCCGATGTTTGTCCTTGGAAGTTGGAACGCAATATGACCAAGAATGTTTTTCCACGCAATCGAGCAATAGTAATGGAGCATCGAGCTTCAAAAAGGACTTAAAAGCACACAGCGACAATAAAACTAGTCCTGTCTTGTATATATTCAAGCTTTCTGAAGCCTTGCAACAGCTTTCTGTGAGGAATTGATCGAAATTCAATGTAATCATATAAATCTGCTTTAATTGTCCCGAGTGAGTTTATGAGAGAAGTGTTGTAACGATGTCCGATTCGTGAGAATTTATTATTCACTTATTATTCACTCAATGAATAATGATAATAATAATAATAATAATAATAATAATAATAATAATAATAATAGTAAAGTTCACTGTTCTTGGTACTTGGGGAATAAGAAATTACAAGTCGACAGCTTATAAAGACATCCAGACAGGGTTTCTATAGTGTCCGTGTATGAGAGAGAGAGAGACAGAAAGTAATAATAATAATAATAATAATAATGTTTAATTTATATAGCGCCTTTCCAGAGCTCAACGACACTTTAAAACAGTAATACAATGTTACATAAACAATGAACATTCATGGACAAACACAAAATGTGAAAAGCAATGAGCATTCAAACGCAGAAGAGAAATACACAGTACAGTACAGTCACTGAGAAAAATGCATAGCAACAGATTAGGACAGATAACATTGAGAAAATGTGAAGAGTCAGATGGAGTGAATTCCAGATTTTGGGTGCAGCTACACTGAAAGACCTGCCACCCATGATAGAGATACGAGATCTAGGGACAGAGAGGAGTCCGAGCCCAGAGGACCTGAGAGAGCGGGACGGGGTGTAGGGGAGAAGCAGTTCACTAAGATAGCAAGGTGCCAAACCGTGAAGTGATTAAAATGTAAGCAGAATTATTTTATATTTAATGTGAAATGAAACCGGTAGCCAGTGCAGTTCAGACAGGATTGGAGTAATGTGAGCTGAGCGCTTGATATGTATAAGAAGTCCAGCAGCAGAGTTTTGAATATATTGCAACCTAGCAATAGAATCAGCAGGTAAACCAATGAGGAGCGCATTGCAATCCTCAAGCAGTTAGGATATAAATGCATGAACCAGTGTTTCAGCGTCTTTAAGGCTAATGAAGGGACGGAGGCGAGCAATGCGAAGGAAGGTGAAAGAAATCAATTTTAGAATCAGAGTTCATATGAGCTTTAAAGGTGAGGGAGGGATCAAAGATGATGCCTGAATTTTTTTTTTACAGTACTACATGGTTTAATGAGAGTACCATCAATGTCACAAGTAAGGTCATAAAGGATATTTTTACTAAGTGTTGGTGTTCTGAAAATAATGATCTCAGTTTTGTCCATGTTAAGTTTTAAAATGTTGGAGTTAAGCCATCCTTTTATTTCAGTGACACATGCTGATAGTGGACCAGTCAGGAGAGTGGGAGCAGATTTACAAGCTGTATAGATTTGAACGTCATCAGCATAACAGTGGTAACTGAAACCGTGTTGGCGAATAGTTTGACCCAAAGGCATTATATATAATAAATAGCAGAGGTCCAAGTGCTGATCCCTGAGGGACACCATATTTTGAAGACACAATAGGCAACCTATAATCCTGCATAGAAATATAGAACTGTCTATCTGAGAGATAAGAAGTAAGCCAGGAAAGAACAGAACCCGTGACACCAATATCCAAGAGGCAGGAGAGAAGTAAGTCCTGACAGACAGTATCAAATGCGGAACTAAGATCGAGTAAAAGAAGAACAGAAAGAGAACCAGAGTCGCTAGAAAGTAATAGGTCATCGACGACCCTTACAAGGGCAGTTTCGGTACTATGACGAGGACAAAAGCCAGATTGAAAGGGGTCAAAGAGATTATTTTGAGCAAGGAAAGATTGAAGCTGGGAGGCAACAGTACTTTCCAGTATTTTGGAAATGAACGATAAGTTAGAAATAGGGCGAAAATTAGAAAGAACAGTAGGGTCCAAGTCAGGTTTTTTTTTTTTAAAGAACTGGAGTCACTACTGCAGTTTTAAGTGGTAGAGGGAGTAATAATTCAGGAAAGAGCAACAGAACTCTTCAGATGTGTGATCATCATGAGCTGGGGGTTGGGTGAGCTTATTGATTGTGTCAAACAACACTTCAGGCCTATTGATAGCTTTATTGATCATTGTGGAAACATAATTAGATTGCACAGAGTTCAGAGCAGTTTTGTATGCATTGAGGTGATCAGTGAAAGCTAGATGGTAAACAGTAAGACCAGTTTTCCTATAAAGCCTCAAGCTGTCTACCAATGAAGGACCAGAGCTCAGGTGTATACCAGGGAGAAGTGTCGGAGGAGGGGACAGGCCTAGTCTTAATAGGAGCATGCTTACGCAAAATATTAGAAATAACAGAGTGGTATTTTGAGAGTATCACTGAAGGACAGGAGATCTAAAAAACATCAGAAATTGTGAAGGAAGCAATGGAAGCAGAGAATAATGTGGCATCAACAGATTTAAGGTCCTAATAGGATATCATTGTGTTACCGTGTTTCTTTTGAGCAGGAGACTGAGGGTACAATGGTGTTAATTACTTGTACTGTATATATAGTTATTTATATATAGTTATAAATGCATAATTTAAGTTAATTTAATAAATTTAAAAAATGGAGTTCTTTATAGTCTCTGACTGAATAGGCAATAATTGTTATGCTTATTGTTAATGATTGTTTTTACACGTGGCAATAAGAAAAGATAATTGGGGGGTGGAGGCCCGGAGTTTAAATTAGCCAGGGGACCCAGAAACACTAGCGGTGGCCCTGCTTACAATACACAGATTTTTTTGTTTAACGTGTTCTTATTTAACAACCAAAAATTGTATAAAGCTTACTCTGGAGACATATATTTAATATTTATGATAGAAGACCTCAGTCAGTGCTTAGGGGTAAAGTTGTTTAAAGATTAAGTTTACAAATTTTTCTACTGTGGGGAGACTCTTCAGGACAGAGCACTTTGCTCTATGCGGTTTCTCACTAACATGACAAGCTGCACTTTTTCGTTCTTATCAGCCTTGAGAGAGAAGATGAGAGACTGGTGAGGGAATAACTATTTATAGCTGTTATAAGCTGTTACCTGTTATAATGAAAGTGACAATAAGACCTAACTTGTTTTATGGACATACACTATATGGCCACTTCACATCCATACGGTATGTGATTCCTCCCAAAACTGTTGCCACAAATTTGGAAGCAAACAATTGTATCAAATGTCTTTGTATGCTGTAGTATTACAATTTCCCTTCACTAGAACTAAGGGGCCCAAACATGATCCAGCATGACATTGCCCCTGTGCTCAAAGTGAGGTCCATGAAGACATGGTTTGCCAAGGCTTGTGTGGAAGAACTTGAGTGGCCTGCACAGAACTTTGACCTCAATCCCACTGAATGCCTTTGGGATGAATTGGAACCCCGACAGGTCTTCTTGCCAGACATCAGTGCCTGACCTCACTAATGTGCTTGTGGCTGAATGAGCAAATCCCCACAGCCATGATCCAAAATCTGGTGGAAAGCCTTCCCAGAAGAGAGGAGGTGTTATGATCAGGTGTCCACAAACTTTTGGCCATATAGTGCAAATTACTATGGTATAAGAGGAATAAAACATGACAGTGCTTACTGTTATAGAAAAAGAATCAATGACAGCATGGCATGATGTGACATAACATGATGCATTCTCTTTTCACACATGCATGCACACACACTTTGTCCATGCATCCATTTTCCATAGTCTACCACTTATCCTACACAGGGTCACAGGGGAGCCTGGAGCCTATCGAAGGGAACTTGGGGCACGGGGGGGGGGACACCTTGGACACCACCGCAGGGCACAATCACACACTACGGACAATTTGGAAATGCCAATCAGAATACAACGCATGTGTTTGGACTGGGGAAAGAAACAGGAGTTTTTTCCTGGAGGAAACCCCCAAAGCACTGGGAGAGCATGCAAACTCTGCGCACAGGGCAGATGTGGGATTCGAACCTTGGAAATATTTCTGGAAGAGGCAAACTTGCTGACCACTAAGCCACAGTGTTTTCAGAGTGAATGGTGATGCTATATAATGAGCATCTAGCATGAACACAGGCTAACTCTGTAAAGAAAGAAATATAATAATCATTACAATAACATTTTCTCCAGTCCCACCTCAGTCTAAACTACTGTATTTCTGATTGTGGACAATATTATGCTAGGCCTGATTTCCTTGCTGGTGAGTGGTTATAGCTTGCATGCAAGTGCCCATGACTCACTGTGGATAACTGTGGCTCTCTCTGTGCATGCATGGTGTGTGTGTGTGTGTGTGTGTGTGTGTGTGTGTGTAGTGTAATGTGTATGAATGCGCAGTGCGGTATCAGTGTGAGCAGACAGAAGTGGAGGGGAGAGGGCAGCACTGTAATATTTCAGCTCACTCTGACTCTGGCTCACTCTCTAGACTTGACTCATGACGGTTTCAGTCATGCGCAGAATGCCACTGACGATTTCCCGTTCTCTTTCCTTCTCACACACACATTCAGAGGGAGAGTGGGTGCTGCAATGTCAGGACAGAATGAGGGGCTAGAAGGTAGAGAAACAGTAGGACAAGTAGGACAAATTGCTACAATGTGTAGGTGCAGAGAATCTCGAGAAAGACTATCAGACTGTGTTTGGTCTGGACTTGACATGAACAGAAACACAAACAGCAGGCCACATGACCTGTATTTAAGAGTTAACCCCATGCGAATACAGGAGGAAAGCAGCTTCCTGTGGGACCAAACCTCCAGGACCTTTGAGTATAGGAGAAGCCTCACACCCCTGCTGTCTGTTAATACCTGTCCTCCCACAGAGCCGATTCAGTATGACATCGGTAAACAACAACCGCACATGATTTGAAAATTGCTTTGACAGCGTTATTACAACATGGCATATTCCTTACTTTAATATTAACAAATTAATTCAGGAGAGGCAAGTGAATAAATAGAACGTACTATGTTTTAGGTGACTTGTACTCTAGGCAATAAATAAGTGCCAAATATAAATCCTGCTTGTAGCTAATAAAGACTTACACATTTCTGTGAGGGACAGAGATATTCAATAAATAAAGCAGTCTGCCTTCAATGTAGAATAATATGTACTAAATGTAAAACATTGCTGTAGGGAACATTAGTAGAACGTGCTAACTGAAGAAGTAATAGCTATCATAAATATTCAATTCACGTCAGTGCTCGGGGAAAAGTGAGGTCTTGTATTATTCAGCTTTCTGAGTGCCAGTCTTTTAGTTAACTGTCTGCATAAGCTTAGCACAGAAGGAGAAGAGTGTTCTGCTGGCATATCCCACTTCAGAAATAGACTCGCGCTATTTTACCTACGAAGAATGAAGGATCTTTTTCGATGAACAATGAAGAATCTTTTCCTCGCTATCTCTCGCTATCTAATGCACATACACAGACAGACATTGTTTCAAATAAAATGAAATCGAGTGAAATATAGTAGGTTGGAGCCAGATCTGAGGTCCACATGAAGATGAACGCCTTTGGCGCTGAATTGTAGGGATCATTTCGGGTCCACAGAAAAAGGATTTCTGGGATATAAAGGGGTTTGAAATGACCCTGCAGATTAGCCCGAGGAAGTCAGTGATATAAAGGAAAGGATGTGAGTAAAGTAACCAAAAACTTCACTTAACTAAAAATATTTCACTTAAAAAACAAAACAAAACAAAAAAAAAACACTGACGTCAGTGTCATTATTAAAATAAACAACTTGAGAAATGAAGACATTAATTTTGCTTTAGAAAGTATCATTCAGTACGTTTACATGGACATCAATAATCTGATATTAACCCGATTAAGACGATACTCTAATTAAGAAACTAGCATGTAAACAGCAATTTTTTATTACCTTAATCCGACTAAAGTCATACTCGAAGTAAACAAAAATCGAATTAAGACTTGTGGAGTATTCCTATTTTAGTCGCATTATGGAGGTGTACACACCTTAAACACACTATTAACGTCATGTGAGAGTTTTCACCGCATTTTGCGACAGGACACGTACACGTGCAGTGCTCAACCGTTTGACGGCAAACAAGAGAGCACGGCAGCGTCCGAAACTGTGTACTTACCTGTTATATAGTAGGAGAAATACATGTATCTCAGCTACTATATAGTAGGTAAATACGCAGTTTGGGACGCAGCCCATGGCTTCAATCAGTCGTCTATTTGCACGTATAGCATGACAAATAATTAACTGCACTTGAAGAGTTCGTAAAAATTTTAAATAAAAACACCCAAAACTGTATACGGTCCCATAACAAAGACGAACTGTATGTCGATACGTGAAATTCTGGAGGGAACATCGGACGGCGTGGCGTGGGGACGTAATGACATGTGCTGTTAATGGATCTCTGTTCTATAACATGTAAAATGGGTACATGAAACGAGTATTCCAAAAGTGACTCATGTAAACACCTTTATCACAATATTGTCTTATTCAGAATAAGGTCAATAATTACATTACTGCTGTCCATGTAAACGTAGTCAGTGTTAGACCAGATTGGATTTACATATCAGAACAAGCCCTGGCTGATGATGATGATGACGATAAGATCAAAACCATTCATTGTAAATAAATAGTGGTAAAAAAAGCTGAGTTACCTCAAGGAAAGTATATCAATAAAAAGGATCTGAAAACTATACCTGGAAAAAGCATTTAAACGTTTAAAAACAGACAGAGATAAGATAGAGAGATAGTACAGTATAAGTGCCTCTGATGTCAGAAACAAATAAGATCTTTTGAACAGCTTTGCCCTAACCACAGTGAAGTGAACAGCAGGCTAGGCAGCAGGGCTACTTTTTAACAAACATCTTTGCCAGCTTTTAAGCACGGTTGCTTTAAGCTGCAGGGAAATGCATCTCAGATAAATCCTGAGCCCAGGAGAGAAACTCTGCGCATGTAATTAACCAAATAACCTGCACTGGGAGCAGGGGAGAGAAAGACAGAGAAAGGCTGCGGGCTTTTCTTTTGCTCATTTGATAAAAGGACTAGTGGGCTGATACTGGGGGCCAAACACTCCAGAAAAAAAATTATTTGGCATAAACAAACTATAAGAGAGTCCAATTCTGTAAACTTATAGCATGGTTTAGAAAAGAGAAATGTGTACATGAGGATATACACTCACATATTCATACGTGTTACATGTGTTCACTGGCGTGGTAAATGGGCATATTAACACCCAGGAAAGTGTAATTGAGCCGGCATGTATCCGTGGATTGGTAATTACACTCACCTACTTTCTGCAAAGCCTCCACAGTAATAGGTAATGGGATAATGGAATTACTGATTACCTTTTAACCGTACACAGACCACTCACGCTACTAGTCTAGTCTAGTCTACACGTCTAGTCTATTAACTGCACACATCTCAGATTTCTCAAAGACTTCCATTAACAAATTGCAACACTGAGTTTTCGTGATTTAAAAATGCAAATGCTCCGTATTATAATGTACACTGCAGCAGGTGATGACCTGCATCTACCCTGCAACCTCCTCTCCTCTCCTCTCCAGCATGTCACACTTTCACTGACAAAGAAGCTACTCAACCTTAAACAATGAAATGTTTCTACACTGTCTGTCTGACACTGGACACTGCACAGTATGGTTAAAAAAAAAGATCACAAAGCCTTCTCAGGCTTCAAAATCAGATAGCTTTTTCGTTGCCTTATTGATTTTCATTTCTGCTGTTCATTCATAGTCATTTCTATTCCCCTGACCGAAACAGCAACAAGGATAATGGTGCATGCCGAAGACTTGAAAAGGTTTAATATAAGCAAGCTGGAATCTCATATGAGTTGAGAGTTTAGTTTGAGCTTCAGATCAACAGAAGAGATTTACCATCTGCAGAGTCCACACGTATGCTCACACACACAAAGACACAGACACACACACACACACACACACACACACACAGACACCAATTGAATGAAAAGAAATGAGAAGACAGAGATAGGTGATTTTAAAGCAAACACACATTTCATTTCCTGGTAATAAGGGCTGACAGCCCACAGGGGGTCTACCGCTTTATGTGAAAGATTTCTCTTTGGAACTCGTCGGTGAAACTCAGTCGACTCCTTCGCGAATAGTGCCCGTGACAGGCACTGCAGCTTCCATGCTCGGCGAAATGACAATTTAATTAAATGCTACAAAGCATTCAGAAGAAAAGCACAAAGTGCAAAATCTCACAGACTAGCATGAGTATAAGAAGCCATACACTCACATTAAACATAACAGGGCTACATAGAAGGGTGCTTCATGGGACACAGATAACGGCTCTAGTGGTCCTCACTAAGACTCAGCATGATTTTAACAGGATTGCATAATTTAGACCATCATCAGTTTCAATCTCTAATTTAGGTCAAAAGAAACTGGCCTACTAACATTGGTGGGTGATATGGCAAAAGCATATGGCAAGACATTTTTAATCTTTTGTTATTAATTATTATTTAGCAAGGAACTAAAGAAAGATTTAAATAATTGCTGCATCTAATCAGCCACTGGGACTGTCAGTGTTGTAAAAGTCATTATGTGATATTAGGTATGATACTTGTATACCATACTTGTAACATATTACAATATCACACTGTCATATTGCATAGTGCCAACAGCTGGTGGAGTCTGCAGAGAGAGAGAGAGAGAGAGAGAGAGAGAGAGAGAGAGACTTTTAAGACACCTTTATTGTATTCAATGTTTGGTATATTTACATATCTACATTTTTAAAAATATTTTTTCCATTTAAAAAAGAAGAAAGAAGAAAAGAAGAAGAACCCCCTCAGACCCCCCACCACCACCCTCAACTCAGAAACCCCAACCCTTTTCAGTTCTACTACACGTCCATTGTAGTCATAATAGTGTGCAAAAGTCCACAGTGTTGTTTATATTAAGGCTTTTTGTGCGGCTAATGTCCATTTTCTCAGTCTGGACCGTCTCCGTGGTGACAGCACGCCCAGGTTTTCACTTTTTACTGCTTGTTGTGCAGATTGAATGAATTTTTTTCTGTCCGAGAAGTAGTTAGTCAGCAAGACGTTCCTTTTTCCTTTTGTTAATTCTAAAAACCAGTTTAACTGTTCTGTGGTGTACAGGTTGTTCTGAAAAATTTGAAGTAGTTGGGTTACCTAATCTTGCTTCACTCTCCTCCTCTTTCCTTGCTTCTGATGCCCATATCCTCAGTCTGAAGCGTCTCTTCGGTGAGAGCACGTTCAGATTCTCACGTGATGTTGTGTGCTGCGTGGATTTTATGAATTTTTCCCTGTCCGGGAAGTAGTTTTTGAGCAAGACACCACTTTGTCCTTTAGCCTGCTCCAAAAACCAGTTTAGCTGTTCTGCGGTGTAAAATTGCTCTGGCTGTTCGACCTCTTCCTCCTCCATGTCTG
>JANDJT010000050.1:15343315-15376909 GCA_024331685.1 Stegophilus panzeri
TAAAAAAAAATCTGCACTTACACTCGAGCTTACACCTCTACACAGTTCACTTTGCTCCTCTAGCACCCAATTAAAAATATTGTATGGTGACACTACAGTACTTGTATTGTTCGCTGCTTGATATATCGCTTTGCTTGTATTTCCTCATTTGTAAGTCGCTTTGGATAAAATGTAAAAAAAGAAAAAAAAAAGAATAAATGTACAAATGTGACGGGATGTGCTATTATAGTAGAATCATCAGTGATGGGGTGGTGTGATGCAACCCAGAAGACTTTGCAATAGCACAATGTCCTAAAGTTTTTTATTCTTCTTATACCACAACAGTTTACTAATACTAACAAAAACATTTTCATTAAAGAACTATATGTTACATTTAAATGTGTAAATGTCCATGTGGCAAGTTAGTTCACTTATGACAGTCATTCCCTCACAAGCCTCTCTTTTTTCTCTTTCTCTTGAAGTTAATCACTGTCATGTTACTAAGACATTGCAAAGTCCTCTGTTCTGAAGATCTTCCTGTGTCACAAAACCGAAACTTACAGCTAACTGTTACAAATCTGTTTTTAATCCCTGTGTAAGTTGTTACCATAGAAACAATAACATATTAGAGTGAGCACATTAATACTGTACAATCCCTTGCAGTCAGAACTATGGTCAGAGCAGAATTTGACACTGCAGGGATATAATAGCAAATGACTCAATAGATCAGGTTGGATAGGCATGAACTGCTTGCTTCAGGTCCTTCCACAACATTTCTATTGGATTAAGTTCAGGACCTTGTGGACACGTCTTGCTCTTGGAGGGAGGGTAACAATAGTCTTGAATTTCTTCCATTTGTGCACCTGTCTGATGGTGGATTGGTGAAGTCCAAACTGGTGGAGTTTGAAAATTGGTGGAGATTTTTTTTTAACCTCTTCTAGCCTGATGAGCATCAACAACTCTTTTTCTGAGGTCCTCAGAAATTCCCTTTGTTCATACAATGAAGATCAGACTTTGATAGATTCCAGTTCTTTAAATAAAACAGGGCGCTCATTCACACCTGACTGTCAAACCATTGATTGAAAACACCTGACTTTAATTTCGCCTTCAAATTAACTGCCAATCTTAGAGGTTCACATACTCTTGCCGCTCACAGATATGTGATATTAGATCATTTTCCTCAGTAAATAAATGACCAAGTATAATATTTTTGTCTCATTTGTTTAATGGAGTTCTCGTTGTCTGCTTTTGGACTTGTGTGAAAATCTAATGATGTTTTAGGTCATATTTATGCAGAAATCTAGAAAATTCTAAAGGCTTCACAAACTTTCAAGCACCAGTGTAAAAACTTCGTAAATCTTGGTAACCCAAAAGATATGGCAGATCGACCCTCAACCTGCAAACTGAGATGATCGGTTAAAAGGACTGTTTTTCCAGGAACATGAAGAAATCATAATCACCTCTCGTGCTAGTTACGGGAAATGCAAAGCGCTGCCCCTCTGTTGAAGAGCACATTTCAGATCCTGTCTCCAAGGAGTTGTGCTGATAATCAGCCTTGGCACAGCATGAACAATTACCAGGTGTTATTACCCTGTCTGCCATACTGCCTGAATATTGTGACACTATCTAACATAGAAATCAGACACACTGTAATTACCGACTATTCTACTCCATTTGAAAGTATATATTACATACATATGTATATGTAAACATTCACAATTTGCAAGGAATGTGATCAAACGGCGGATTCTTCAGAGATTGTGTGGATAGATGACACTCTATGTCACAGTGACAAGCTTGTTTTGCAGTTTGTTTGGTTGAGGGCTGGTCAGTTAAGTCTCTCCTTAATGATCTGGGTGGCTGAGAGATTTATGCAGTTGCTTGAGGGTGGTGGTGTTTTATGATGTCATTATCTTACTGGCAGTTCTCAGGGGAGGGAACATGCATGGATCATTGTGCAGTGGAACTGTGAAAGTAAAATCTTGATATGCAGATGTTTGAGAGAAAACAAAGAAGTATTTGCAAGGTAGTTAAGGCAAAAATGTCTTTTGGTGCATAATACATGTATGTTTGAAATATTTTGCATCAAAATATTCATTCATTCACCTGCATTAACTGCATTGCTGTGGATCCAGAGCCATGGGCATGAGGCAGGAATATACCCTAAATGGGACACCAGTCCATCACATTGTACTATGCACACACACATTCATACCTATGTGCAATTTAGCACGGTCAATCCATCTACTGGTTTTTGTGAGGAGGTATGAATGGAGACACAAAGAGAACATGCAAAACTTCACACAGATGCTAACCTGAGCTCAGGATCGAACCTGTGAGGAGCTGTATCAAAAACACTGCAACCAAAAATTTATGACAATAAAATACAGTATGTTGTATTTTTGTTTATGGTGTTTAAACAATTTGAAACTGACGAGTAAGGGGGACACGTGTTACAGTTCATGAAGGTAAACTTAATCATAGAAATGTAGTGAATGGCAATAAACCTATTGCTAGGCATCCTGCAGAAACCCCAATTGTAGTCTGCACTAAATCATAAAGGGCCATTTAGTTTTACACTCTCTTTGGTTTCTACAGTTTCACTATACAACAAATTGTAACCTGAGAATTTCTCCTGTGTGCTGACTACAACATAACATCATTAGACAATATTTTTGTCATTCCACAGGTATTGCACATGTATAAATACCAAGGATATTGCACATTTACATGTACAAATAGAACTCTAGCATATGTACATACATACAGATCTATTTTATTGCTTCGATTATTTTTATCATTTCTATTATTTCTATTGTATAGGTATTTGTGGAAATTCTTTTCCTTTCTTTTATATTACTACTCCTACTTGTGCTGCTGTGTCAACTTGAATTTCCCATATGGGGGATCAATAAAACATACATCTTATCTTATTTTATACTGAGTATAATGTATAATGCGTAATAAAAGACATTACTGGTTATGTGAAGTCTTTTACACAGTTATCAAATATCCAATAACACAAGTTGTGTTTTTTGCCTCATGCTGGACAGAAATGAGTCAGTGAACCCATGTGCATCTCCATTTCCTCCCTGATAAAATGGTACTTGAAAGTTTGTGAACCCTTTAGAATTTTGTATATATATCTGCATAAATATTAACTAAAACGACATCAGATTTTCACAGTAGTCCTAAAACAAGACAAAGAGAACCAAATTAAACAAATGAGACAAAAATATTATACTTGGTCATTTACTTATTGAGGAACTGAGTTCTCTTTGTCTACTTTTAGGACTTGTGTAAAAATCTGATGATGTTTTAGGTCATATTTATGCAGAAAGATCAAAAATTCTAAAGGGTTTCAAGCACCATTTCCAAGCACCACTGTAAGTCAGTCGTTTCAAAGCTGCTGGGCTGTTTATGAACTCTTCACAAACAGAACATGCTGCATTTTATAAGAACCTTGATACAAATTATATATCCCATTTTTATGACTGTCAAACACAAACCAAAGTAATATTTTATATTTCAAATGAATCAAATAGATGTATCTGCAATACTGCACATCCCTGTTCACAAATGCATTTCTATTTCTGCAAATCGTTGCACGTGAATATAAATAACAAATGACAAGACACAACTTCAGTGACATTTGTTTCTTGACAGTGAAACACATTTGTGATATGTCTTTTACTGATAGATCATGACACACACACACATTACAATCAATAATTGTAAGACAAATCTGTCTCCATAGAGGTAGAAGATGGATAGGTAGGTGGGCTTACCGAGAACGTAGAGCTTGTTGCCATGCAGGAAGGAGAAGGCTCCATAGCGTGGAGTGGGCATAGAGGCCAGGGACAGCCACTGATCCTTAACTGGCTCATAGACTCTCACCAGTGCCTGTGGACTGGTGTCAGAACCCATACCTCCCAGCGCATACACCTTTCCATCTGAGAGAGAGAGAGAGAGAGAGAGAGAGAGCAAGAGAGAGAAAGAAAGAGAGAGAATTATTAGTTTTGCTACACTTTCCTGAATGCCATTTTCCCCCCTGCTGATAAACAATAAATGATAGATGACAAATTGAATACGAGTCACTCAGTGCACTACAATCAGTGTTTTGATGCTTTTCAATGGAGATATTTCTCCTTCCAATGATAAAATTCTATACTCAGTATTTATTCTACTCTGCTGATAAAAATGAAGTATTATTAAGTATTTTATTTATTTCCAGTGGCTAACACTGAGAACTATAATGTGGAATATATCAGTGTCAGCTGTCCTGAATAATGCAACCAGGCAGTCCTTCCACTGCCATAATTATTAATACACCTAATTAATGCTACACCCAGACTGTAATCCTGATGGCATGGACTGACTGATTTGACCTGTTCGCATTTTTTCACTTTTTTTTTTTTTTTTAGCCAAGTGACTGGCAAATCCTGCAGTTCCTAGAAAATATGTTTGGTCAATCATGATTGGGTTATAAATCATGAACCTACTAGTCTTGCAAAGCTACTGGTCATCATTCGCCTCGTTTCAATCAGGCTTCTGTAAATAAAAGCATTGTGAACCAGAAAGTAATGTAGATGCACTGAAAAATGGACAAGAAGTGGCCAGGTAGAGCAGAGAAGATGAAAAAAAAAACAAAACACTTACACACCCATTCACATCCTGCAGACAATTTAGAGATGCTCATCAGCCTACAACACATGTCTTTGGACTGCGGGAGGAAACCGGAGTACCTGGGGGAAATCCCCAAACCATGGGGAGAACAGCAGAGGGCGGAGGCGGGAATCGAATCCCCAACCCCAGAGGTGCAAGGCAAATGTGTTAACCACTAAGCCACCATACCCCCTAAAGTTCTATAAACAAGAAATTCCCATTGAGTAACTGACATTTCAGACATAATTTGATGAAATTTTTTGTTTATTTTTGCACCGTCAACAGAATTACTTTTATGCTAAATGTCAGCACTCTTGGAACACCGCTTGTCTGATCAGATTTATGGAGCAGAATTAACTTTTGCATATTAAACATTATATGAGACTATGTTAACCTACTTGTCTCAATGCAACATGAAAAAGTGAAAAGCCCAAAAAGAACAGTAGAATATACTAGAACTACAAGAACACAGCAAGATACTGCATTACCACATACTTTCCTCTATCTCTCCCTCACTCTTTCATACTTGAACACACATGTACTAATGCAGCAACAGCAGTTATTGCTGACTCAGCTGTGTGCTCTGTGCTGTGGATAGAGGTGTAATCGCAAATCAGCAGGCAATAAATGAGCAAAAGAGAAATGCTTGGAGACATACATGCGGTGTGAGCACAGAGACCAACCATACGACATGCGCTAATAAAACATTTCTATCGGGCTATCAGCTGAAAGCAGACTTCATCCAGTGTTGGATTTTTTTTTACTGTCATAGAACCATGGTACAGCAATAAAAGCATGCCCTTTATGTATATTAGACATGTGAACCAAATATGAATACACTGTTAATAATGAACAGATATAACGTGTTATAAACAGATACGAATAGGAGGCATACTATTCATTTTTTGCCAGCATGACAGGAAGGTTTGCAGGGCATCTGGTTGAAACTGGAGGTGAGTATTTAGACTTTAAATTAGGCTACTAGTTTGGCTTCCTTCTAAATTTGTTATATAATATCATGGCAGGTGCAAAAATAAAATAAAAGTAACAAAAATAATAAAAGTAAAAAAAATTTATAGTAGTAGTTGCACAAAGGCAAAATTCACAGACCATGCTGAAAGTGCTGCCATTTCTACCTGGTTTTTTTTTTTTTTTTTTTTTCCCCATTTCATTCACATTAGGTTTAAATCTGACTACAAATAAAAATAGTGGCAATGCTACACCCCCTAATGCACAGTATATACACCTGACAGAAGTTAATGTGATTTTTTTTTACAACAGCATTAACTGCTCCAAGTATCACACATTCTGTCATGCATTTTAGAAACAAGCAATTACAAGCTTTAACAATATTAGATATTTAACTAAATGTACTCTATGTATATGTAGGCTGAAGTTCATGGCCAGGGTTAATATTAGACACTGTCCTGTAGCTTACTGAATCGTGTAGTCTCAGTGGTCATGTGGGAGTTTTTTCCATTAAAGCTGGTGAATACATGGTTGAACGACTCTCAGATATGGTAGGGCGAAGTGACTGTAGACCAGAGACCAACACACACTAATAAAACACTTCTGTCAGCCACAAAACACTCCTGTGAGCTAAAGCAACACTTCAGTTATGGATTTGTTCGGGATCTTTTTCAGTTGTGACCGCAGGAAGGGTGTTCGGTGTAATATCTAACACAGACCTCAGTGGTCTGGAATTTGTTCGTGTAGTAACATGTAAAGTGAATGCACCAAAAGTAGTGGTTTATATGTCAATATTCGATGTCCTTATACCAGTATTATCATTTGAAGGACTTGAATTCTAATGTAGGGATTAGTGTTGCTGCCTCACAGTTCCAGGGTCTCCAGTTTGATTCTGAGCTGTTACTGTCTGTGTGGAGTTTCTGTGCATGTTCTCCCCATGTCTGTGTGGGTTTCCTCCAGGTTGTCCAGTTTTCTTCCACCTAACAAAAACATGGTGGTAGGTTCTGGCTATGCTAAATTTCCCCTTAGGTATGAATGAGCATGTGAATGTGTGTGTTCCTGGAGATGGGTATGTATTCCAGCTTTACGTCCAGTGTTCCTGAGATAGGCTCCAAATCCACTGCAAACCTCTCCAGTATGATAGTACTGTGATAAATAATTCTAAATCTTTATATTTGCTTGTAGGTTTTAATAAATATTTTTGTGTACCACTTCACAAAAACTCAACACCAGCTCCATAACCAAGGAAGCCCAGCAGCGTCTCTACTTTCTGCGAAGGCTGAAGAAAGCCCATCTCCCACCTCTCATCCTCACAACATTCTACAGAGGAACTATTGAGAGCATCCTGAGCAGCTGCATCACTGTCTGGTTCGGAAATTGCACCTCATCGGATCACAAGACCCTGCAGCGGATAGTGAAGACAGATGAGAAGATCACTGGGGTCTCTCTTCCCACCATTATAGACATTTACACCACATGCTGCATCCGCAAAGCCACCAGCATTGTGGAGGACCCCACACACAAATCACACACACACTCTTCACCCTCCTGCCATCTGGAAAAGGTACCGAAGCATTCTGGCCCTCACGGCCAGACTGTGTAACAGCTTCTTTCCCCAAGCCATCAGACTCCTCAATACTCAGAGACTGGACTGACACACACGCACTCTGAAATGAACACCACCCCACTCCCATTGCAATATTTGCACATTCCTGCATTGACATTTTTGTTGCTACTGTATTTATAAAAATATAGTATTTAATTTCTTGTCACTATTTTACACTTTACCTGGCTGCTACCACAATAACTGCTATGTCCATATTTGGTAAGCTAATATGCTGAAGACTAAGTCATGTTATGTTCACATTTATACCATTTTAAAACTATTTTTTATATTGTTACTCTTTTGCACTACCTATTATATCAGACACTTCCACAATAAAACTGTGTATTGGTCGGTGCTACACTCAGTACGTTTACATGGACAAGAATAATCCAATATTAACCCGATTAAGGCAATACTCTGATTAAGAAACTACCATGTAAACAGAACAAACAAAACAAAATAAAAAAAACCACTAAGTTTTCTCATGTTGTCCACATTTTTCCCACCCAAAACCACCTGAACATACACCACACCGTAGTCACACCTCCCAACTTGTATGCACAAACTTCTGAGGAGGACGTGAAGGCAGCACAAGTCTGAGCTTTGTTTTCTTCATTTCCATATTCTGTGTTTTCTTTTTTTAGACTTCTCATTCAGTACGTTTACATGGACAACAATAATCTGATATTAACCCGATTAAGACAATACTCTGATTAAGAAACTACCATGTTTTCTGATGATTTCTGATGACCTTAATCCGACTAAAGTCATACTCGAAGTAAACAAAAATCAAATTAAGACGTGTGGAGTATTCCTATTTTAGTCGCATTATGGAAGTGCATTACAGACATGTACACACCTTAATCACACTATTAACGTTGTGTGGGTGTTTTCACCGCATTTTGCAACAGGACACGTACACACACGGCAGCGCTGAACCGTTTGATGGCAAACAAGAGAGCACGGCTGCGTCCGAAACGGCGTACTTACCTGCTATATAGTAGGAGAAATACATGTATCTCGACTACTATATAGTGGGTAAGTATGTGGTTTCGGACACAGCCCACGGCTTCAAGCAGTCGTCTATTTGCACGTATAGCATGACAAAGAATTAACTACACTTGAAACTTTCGTAAAATTTAAAATGAAACAGCCAAAACTGTATACGGTACCATAATGAAGACATATGTTGATATGTGAAATTCTGGAGGGAACGTCGGACGGCGTGGCGCGGTGACGTAATGACATGTACCGTTAATCGATCTATGTTCTATAACATGTAAAACCTGAACATGAAAGGAGTATTCTAAAAGCAACTCATGTAAACACCTTAATCGTCATGTTCTGTGCCTATTGTCCTGTTTTAGTAGTATTGTACTGTCCTATGTTGTTAGCACAAGTTTGCATGTGCACTTTGTGTAGAATGTGTAGATCTTATTTAGTTCTGTGTCATCTCATGTGGTTAGTGTGTTGTTTTATGCAGCATCATGGTTCTGGAGTAACGTTGTTTCGTTTCACTGTGTACTGTACCAGCTGTATGTGGTTGAAATGACAATAAAGCCACGTGAACTTCAACATGAACAACATTGTATTCACATGTAAATAACACATTAATGTTTAGCACATTTTTTGCCAAAAAAATTAAGAACCTTATATAATTGCAAGGTCTCAATTTAAACTGGATGTGGCATTATTTTTACTTTTAGGAAAAATTATGCTAGTGAGTACATTTTTTTGTACAGGAAAGCTGATCAGTGAGATTTCTGATGAGTATGAGTGTTTATTGTCCCTGATGTTTCAAGGGAAATGTTAACTTTAAAAGATTCATTTTAAAATGCTTGCCTTGACCCCTTTATGAAATAACATGACTGCGATATACAAATGTCAAATGGTTATTAATAAAATGAAGATCAAAGTATGCTTCCCTCAGAAAACTGTCACAGAGTCTCACAGAGCAGAAAGCAAGTTGCTTTTACATATATAGAACTGAGAGAAGTGAACATTATTGCATTGCATATTTACAGTTGCTTCATTTATCATACATTCTGTCATACATCATATGATTGTCTGATCTATCAGTATTAGAAATGCAACTAGACAATGGTTAGGTTTAAGGCTGGGGACTAGGTTAACCAGACAATACACTGTGTGATTGCATGGCCTTGTTAAAATCTAGGGATTTAAAAAAAAAACCCCACCAATATTTATGTGCACATGCAACTGAGGCAAAATATCAAAAATGAAACATAAGCCTGTACATAAATTAATGCTCTAAACCTGTGCTTTCTTATAACATACAGATCAACCCAAAAATCAATCCACTCTAATACACTGGAGCTAAACCATCAGTCAATGAGTCTTCCATCCTAGGCAAAGCCATTGAGCATATTTTGTCCCATTTATCTTTACCCCAATTTGCCCCAAATCACACCTACTGGCTAGCTCTCCCCATCAGAAAACAGCTAAGAGATAGTGAAGGCTAGCACATACTTCCTCTACGACACATGTCAGTCGGCGCATCTTTTCTAAATGCTGCCCATGCCATGTCACAGGGCAGCTGAACACACATGGAGGAAAGTGCTAACTGCCCTCTTCCATGTACATCAGTTCACAGATAGCCATGATGGACTAATGTCACTCTGACTCACAGGAGAGAGTAATGCTTTCCCTTCCTCCCATATATTTTCCAATCTTCTCAACATCATCTACAACATATGAAATTCATGGTGTACTAAAAGTATCTAGCTTGTAAATCTAAAACCCCTTCTTTTATTAGGAGTACTTTTGTTTCAATCCCACGATAACACAGAATGCTACAGTATTGAATAGCTTAGAAAAAATGTTGCTTCACATTTTACTATGATTATGAACCATATAAGTCCTTGTGCTGTTAAAGCTGGTGAATGCATGACTGAATGCTAGTAAAGCCAAACTCTGATATAGGAAGCAAGTGCAACAGCCACAGTCTCTCCCAAGGGCAATATTATGAGTACTCCAGTAGGCTCTACTTTATAGCAGAGGATATCACAGCCAGAGCACTCAATCAAAATAAGGTGATGTGGGATTGCCACTCAATAACACAATAGGAGATTCTGCAATGTTCTGGGAATTTAAGTTCAGGAACGCAGCAGTACTTGAGGGTGTGTGGATCCTGAGAAGAAGTTTTACCTTGTTTCCAGCATCCCCCTACTGAGCCTCTTACATCTAAAATTCAATACATCTTGCAGAGACCCTGCACCCACACACACTGTACCACCTCCCGATACCATCCATTCATTGTGGGATCTATCACTCTGAATTAGGGCCTCAGCTCTGCTCTCTAATCTCGTCTTGTCTCCCAGAACGGCCCTCTCACACATGTACCTCCAGACAATTAGGAAGTGGTGAGAAATATAGGGGAAAATAACAGAGTGAGTACATCTATTACATTAAAAAAACATGTACATACTGGGGCTGTCGCATTTGTCACAAGTTCCTGTGAATGAGCTGTTGCTATAGAAATGATAATGTATTCAAATTTAGAACAAGCACATTAATACAAACCTGTGATTTCAATTACTGCCGGCACTATTCTCACAGCTACTGTTATGGAAAATTAATCATCTTCTGACTAACCAGTATCGAGAATTCAATTCAAGTGCTGTTGTATAAGGCTTGGTAACCAGTGGCTGTTCATTCATACAGGTAGATGGGACAGAACCCAACCAATTATGTTAGTTATTTTCTTTATTCGCTTTCCAGTGGAGAAAGAAGGGACAGTTAATGACAAGATATGATTGGGTTAGTGTAAAAATATTTAAATATTTAAATAATTGTAACAAATTTTCTAGACAAATTTTTAACAATTAATTCTAACAAATTTTCACAAAAAAGAAAAGTGTAAGTGCAGACAGTGGGTCAGTGAGTTGCTATTGCTAAATACCTAGCCAACTTAGCTAAGCGTCCTGTTAGTACCCAAAATTCCTTGTGGACTGAGCATGCACATATATCTCCTTTCAGTGGATTTTCTGAATAAGGTACATACAACAAATTTCCGATTAAGCCAGGCATATTCCAGGGGTGGGAATCAGAATATTGTCTTAATCTGAATCGGGCAATCGGATTGCAGCATTTACATGACTCTATACTAATTAGAATATTGCCAAATTCCCAATAATATCGGAATATTGATGTGCACGTAAACATAGTCTATGATGCGCAGGACCATTTCTATTGTAAGATATATTGCAAAGAAAGGGAAAGGGAGATTATGCAGTCACGTCCATACATCAGAAATGCATGGGAAACAAATATTTCACACAACGTGAGAGGCTGAGAAAATAAAAAGACAATGCCTCCTTTTTCCAGTTTGGAAAATGTGTGGACTAGTTTCAGAACTTTTTGTGGTTTTTGAAATGTATTTGGGCTGAAAACTGTGCTGAAACCTGTCAATCCTGGTTATTGATCAAACAAAGCGCTGGTAGACTGGATACTGGATGCCTGTATGGTGTCGACTCTCAACTGGCTCCAGTGTTCCATCCATCCATCCATCTTCTATACCGCTTATCCTTTTCAGGGTCACGGGGAGCCTGGAGCCTGTCCCAGGTAGCATCGGGCACAAGGCGGGGTACACCCTGGACAGGGTGCCAAGCCATCGCAGGGCACAATCACATACACATTCACACACCCATTCATACACTATGGCCACTTTGGACATGTCAATCAGCCTACCCTGCATGTCTTTGGACTGGGGGAGGAAACCGGAGTACCCAGAGGAAACCCCCGCAGCACGGGGAGAACATGCAAACTCCGCACACACAGGGCCACAGTGGGAATCGGACCCCCAACCCTGGAGGTGTGAGGCGAACGTGCTAACCACTAAGCCACCGCGCGCCCTGGCTCCAGTGTTATTGTAAAAATTCACTACATAGTAGCCTGTAGCATAAGTGTTATGGTGTTATGTCTTGACTTCAATTTGCCCGAGGCAATGTCATTAACGTCTTCCTAACCCACCAAAATCTATGGTCACAATCCGCTGCTGTCATGTACAAACAAGTACCTGCACAAAACACTGAAATACTCTCATAGACTGTTTATATCTCACACTGAAGAGCCTAGTTGCTGATTTATGTCTTCGTGTGTGTTAAGCTGCAATCAGATATATTGTGCTGATTTCCACATTATCTCTTCTTCCCTCTTGTCTCTGTCTCTCACTTACATACACAAACATACATACGCACATCATCAGTAGTTCTCATGCACTTGTAATTATCATGCTCATCACTGTCACACTAATCCTTGCAGCGGAATCTCAGAACAAGTCCTAGAATTAATCAGAGCCAGCAAAGAAATAAAGTGGTGACAAACGTGAAAATCAATCATCAAGTTCATCAGATAAAGAGATGTTTCTTTATCAACAATAATGACACGAGGAATCCAACCAGATGCCACCCTTCATAACTTATACCCATACACACTCAATCAGAGTGCATGTAACTGATTTCTGACTTAGGTGACATTTGTACAGAGATTTGAAGGGGAAGCAGCCACGTGACGCTATTGGTCACCCCAGCGTTAGCCCTGCATTCTGATAGAGAGAGCGCTGTATAATTTTGGTCTGTCCTTCAACTATTCTGATCAATATTTCCTGACATTATTGGTGCTGAGGGTATGTGTCAGACGGCTATTGAGATGTGCACTAAGTGCTCTGGATGGGGAGGGTGACACAACATCGATATATGTTGACAGTTGGATCTATAGGAAAGCAGAAGCGGACTTAAATGAAGAACAAAGGAAGGTCGATTTCCAGCTAGCACAAGATACGTGGCATTATGGAGCCATGTGAGAGCTTTCAAATTCATGTCCTTTTAATACTCTACCACAAAACGCAGAAGGTGAGTACGTCACAGCCGTAAACAGAACTGTGGTGGATGGATGGCTTAATGTGAAAAAACAACAACACTAGGACAAGCTGTTTGCTTGCTCAAGGAATCCAAGCTCTATACTAACAAATTAAAGCACATTCCCATAAACACAACACCATTTCACAGAACAAGTCTGTAAACCCCACAGAGCAGATGATGTGTTTTGGCATGGGGTATCGACATCCAGGGCCACTGGCCAGAATTGATCTGTGCAGCAGAGTAAAGACGAGTAAACGGATCATATGACAGAGGTGACTTTGCAGTATTTTCTTTCATAGGAAAAAATCTTTTGGAGCCATAAATATTAACAGGCAGTTGAATGGCAGTGTGTAAAGTTCTCGCTAAATGACCCAACATAATAAAAATAACTACACTGTACAACAACAACAACATTCAAAGCCTCTCTTCAGTTTACTCCTTCTCCTTCCCTCTGTTTTTCTTTCAAACAGTCCCAATTCGTTTATTTATTTATTCCCTCTCAAGCCCCACCACTTTCACTGGTTTGCTTTTTTCCCTTTCGTCTTTCAAAATCTTTATTTTATTATTATTATTTTTCGGGGTTTTTTTTATTTTTTTTTACACAGTATAGATAATATAATGCACCAGAGCAAATTCCAAAAGACACATTTTTTCTCTCCCTTGCTTTATTCCAATTATGGCTGCAGTCGCACTCCAAACAATAGATTAAAATGAAATCCTGAAGTGTCAAGTAATTTCACATTGACCTTTACTCATCTCTTAGTGCTGCACACATACATAAGTACACACACACACACTTTCATGCATGCACAGATGCACTCACCCAGTCCTTCAGAAAAGTGCATAAGAATTATATTATAAAATATACTGTACAGAGAGGGCATACAGCAAGCTAAATACATAATTGATGAGATCTAAAAAAGGAAATAAATCCATATTTGAGACAATACATTCTGATCATTTGTGTGTGATAGTTGAGAGGCTCTCAAGCTATGTAACAAAGGTGTTCAATAAAACCTAAGCTTCTTCTATTTGCCACATTCCCACTCTTTTAATCTTTGACCTTTTCCTATCATTTTGCTGTAATTGCTCTTACATCCCTACAACCTTCAGAGCCCCATAAATACAACCAGCTCCGACATTCCACCCCTTTTATTCCTTTGGACAAATGACTACATGTGATGAATGCTACATAGTAATCTGATCAGCTACTATACACATCCTCCTCTTCCAAGTAGGGCTGGGTGATATATCGATATAATATCGTTATTGTGATAAATGATTATGGGATACACTTTTCTGAGATATCGTCGGTATGGTGAAGTACAGTATTTAAAAAAAATGTTTTTAATAATTACAAATTAAATGATACTGAAAGGATCCCGCTGAAATTGATGTATTTTTTTTAAAACTTAATCTTCTTTAAGAAAAGTATGGTCATACTCAGTTTAACAGGGTTTTTTTGTTTTGGTTATTATACTGTTTTGCGGACAGTTTGTTAGCTAAATTATATATCGTGATATGCATTATGTATCTTAGAAATACCCTCAAGTATCGTGATATGATATTTTTGTCATATCGCCCAGCCCTCCTTCAAAGCTCCCTTTCCTTGTCTTGTTTGATGAACCTCTCCAATCATCATCTCTTCCTCTCCAGGGCAATGCATCTTCTCCCAGCACAATAAAGACACTTTTCCACCGCACGGTACGGCTCGACTCAACTTGCTTTACTTTTCTACTGCAATTTAGTGCCGCCTCAATGTGGGTGCCATCTTCCACTCGCCTTCACGCAGGAATAACACTGTATTATCGAAGCCCTGTAGAAACAGATGCTCAGGCCATATTCCAAACGCCTTTGCTGTTCACTAAACATGGATCCTATTAAGGATGTAAAATAACTGCGTTCTAGACCCTGCGTAGTGCTCTATATGACTAAGTTAGATTCAGCCGCGACAGGAGTGACTTCGATAAACGCCTGCTTGGAAATCGGTAACAAGCGAGATGTAAAAAATTTAAGACAGAATCCTTTGTTGTAATTTTATCTGTAATGAGATAAATTATACATAATTTTCAATTAAAAGAATATTACCTACACAAAGCATGTATTAAATAACATTTATTCAGGAACCACTCGTTAAGTAGACTTCCCTACTCCCTCAGTGCGCGGCTCACATTTAGTATCGGCTCAGCTCGCTTGGAACCTCGACCGAGGTGTTAGTAAAAAAAGTACCAGGTATCAGGTACTATCCACAGTGGAAACCCCCAAAATGCGAGCAGAATCGAGTCAAGTCGAGCCGTACCGTGCAGTGGAAAAGCAGAATAATTATCAGGTCTTTAGTTTTCATCTCTTCGATTCTCTCGGTTCTGTCTCTCCCTCTGCAAGGTGAGATGGCTAGCAGGGCATCTTACAAGAAAAGAAAATCTTAAGATAAATAAAGGGCTAAAACACAGTTCAAGTTGAATGAAGAGATGGCAGGAATAAAAAAAAAATGTCTTCTGTAACATTCTTCTATAACAGCTTATGGCTGAGTAATAAGCAATAATGCCAAACACAGTATGTACAGAGACACTTTTCAAAATTGATGCATTGAATGAGATATTGTTATTGGTTTTGCTTCACTGAATTTATTACTCTTAGAAACAAATGAAAACTGACATTGTTTTCAGCCCCACTTTTGCCTGCCAAGTACATTTGTACTTCAGGTTGGTTGTTCGATATCCCATCACACATATCTTTCTGCTAATGCTGCTAACACACACACACACACACACACACACACACACACACCTGTACAGCTATTTTCAACACAAGTAGAAAAAAGCTGAATAACTGTCAGAACCCTGTGTGCACCCAGGGCTTTACATTAACAAATTGAACATGTAGCACCGTGGGTGTAGGATGTATTTTAGCACAGAAATAAAAAGAAGTCCATAATACCACTATACATTAATACTCTAATACTAGCGATGCACCGATACTAAATTTCTCAACCGATACCGCTAACCGATTATTCAGAGTGATATCAGCTGATATTGATAACCGATACCGATAGTTCTGCCTTTTATGCCTTCTTTTAGATGAATAATAATTAATTCCACAATTCTGAAAGAAATGAAAATAAAAACTTTATTCTCTCCATTTCAACAAGTTGTTTCACAGTAACTGGTCTCATAAACATAAAACACATTACTCAAATTAACATTAACACATGAACTAAATTCTGAAGATTAAAGTAAGATTTCTTATCTTATTGAATGTTAGTAATTCATATTAACATTGACTGAATTCTAAAAAACCTCCTGTTAGGCTTCACATTCACTCACCACAAACAAAAGCATTTCGACTTCATCATGAATATCAAATTGGTAATATATAATATAAACCTTTTTATATATTAACATTAAATGGATATGAAATACACTACTCTACAAATATATTTTTCTGTGCAATATATAATTTTTTGTAAACTCATCTTCATTTAAATCTTTCAACGATGTACTGGCGCTTTAATTCAGCTCGAGCAGCTGAATTGACTCGACTCTGAAATTTTATCAGTGCAGAGATTACAGAACTTACAAACTGCAGTTCTGTCATCATTCCACATAAGCGACATCTTCTTTACACACCGCACGAAATCAAGGTGTTTTCCCGCACTCTTTTGATTGACAGGATATAATTGGCCCCGATCATTGGATGTTTATAATTGCCTTTATCGGCCGATAATCTGTATCTCTATCTAATACTAATCCTCCCCATAAGTAGTGCAATTATCATTTTAAGGTCTGCCACTTCGTGTATAACTGACATCTCATTATTCAGATGTCACTGTGCTGTCTTGCACATTATTGGTTTTTAAAGGGAATGAAAAGAGCCGGCTAGATTAAATATTGCAGCGTTCATTCTGACCTTTTTACAATCGCACTATTTTGTGTTACTAATCTGTAGGGTCATTCCATATCAAGTGGTACCAATAATTGCAAAGTTGGTTTCTCGACCCTTTTTAATGTTCCTATTTTTTTTTTTGAGTGATTACCTCTATGTTTCGGCATTACAAAACCAACAGTTTTTGTTTTCTTTTTGTTTACTTGGTTCAACTACGATGACATGGCACACAACAAATTTTGGTTATACAGCTGTTTATGGAAACCTCAATATCTCGGCTCAGAATGGTCCTAGCTACTTTGGATAAAAACTGATCTCTGGATCCTTAGACTTAAACTTTAAGACCAAATGTAATGCTCAAGATTACTCACAGCTCCACTTTTATAATGGGAAAGGTTTACGTCTCTGTCTTTATTTTTTAGGGGGTACCTAGGTAAGTATAGTGTGCCTGTAGAACATTTCAGGTTTGAGACTTCTCTTATTATTTATTTATTTTTTTAATGGGGTGAGAAAGTGCATTTTTTTAAAAATATCTCTGGCGGGGGACCAGATATGAACCTGAAATTTTCAAAGAAATAAGTCCTCCAAGAAACAGTAGCATTCTACTGTAAATTTTGTATACCTTGTACAAAAAAATTTGAGTTTGAGATTCCACTGGATGCAGAGCTAGGGCTAGTAGAAATCTGATGAACAGAATACTTTATGAGAAATGAACAGATGCAATATAAGCATGACAAGTAATAAAAATGAACGGTATTTTACAGTAATTATGTTTTTGATTGACATACAATATCAGTGAGGTCTAAAACGTTAATACATTTGATATTGGCAACAGTGAAGCATTGACCAATCACAGGTTCTTCAGTTTAGCTCCAACCTCCAAACTTACCTGCCTGTAATAAAATTTTTTAAAAAGTAATCCTTGGTTAGAAGACCTTGGTTAGCTTGTTCAGGTGTGTTTGATAAGAACTGGAGCTAAACTCTGCAGGACAGTGGACCTTGATGGCCGGATTTGAAGAGCCAGCCTGGTCCATCATGTTGGTACAGGTGTACTGTTGGTATGTGTAAATAGATTTTATCCAAATATGGAAGTACAGTGTTCAGTTGGGTGTTTCACAAATGAACAGTGTCATAAACAGAGCTGTGGTGTTGTTTCTCCTGTGATAAAAGCAGTAAGTGGCTTCTGAGCTGTAGTAACTTACTGCTTTTATCACAGGAAAAATAACTTATTGGTTTTGCAATGCCAACACATAGAGGTATACACTCAAAAAAATTAGGAAAATTAAAAACGGTCAAGCAACCTGCATTGGACCACTTGAGATGGACTGACCCTGTAACGAAAATACAGAGAATGTACAACAATGTGAACTTATGCCTTATGCAGTGCTTTAAGAATGTGGTATTTAAACCACTTTTTTCCTTATTTTCTTACATCACAGCCTATTCTAAAATGAAACGATGTTCCATAAATTAACTGACTTTATTTTGTAAGTATATTAAAAATAATTCAATTGATTTTGCGATTTTTTATTTTAAGGATAATCATAATGAAGTGATTTACATTTCTTCGTGGTTATACAGTTTGTGATACAGGGGAAATATACTGGACATACAGCTGGGCTAAACTATTTCCATCTCAACACTACATGTTGGGCAGATAAGAGTATAGATATTAAAACGTTTCAAGGGATATGAACATCAGCAATGTCCATATAAGATAAAGAACATACAGTAATGAACTGGTATTTACATTATGCCTTATTTGTCTTGGAGCCTACAGTTTATTATCAGTTAAGATGACATTAGTAAAGCTTCTCTGCCCTCTCGTTTCATGGCTCTGCAATGGTGGAACTGGTTTTGTAAAAATAATCCTTAATTTTGTGCTCACTTGACCACGCACATGGGTGCTGTAGTGCACGGCAATTAAAAGTACTATTTAAAAGCCATACACTGTTTTGCTATGATCTTGAATGTCCATTTGGCAGACTGTAGCTTGCCTAGTCTGTTTACTGATGATCCTGTGATGGCTGTCATTGCTGCTACAGGTTAAAGCTACTATCACTAGTAATGCTCAAACAGACTTTGGTTGGGAAATAGTCGGGTTCAGGTGTAGAGCTTGTGTGTGTGTGTGTGTGTGTGTGTGTGTGTGTGTGTGTGTGTGTGTGTGTCCTCAGGTCTGTACGTCAAGCAATGGACAATACTGTAAATCTAAACTGACAGGCTGATGACAAACAGCAGCAGCTAGGGGCTGAATGCATGAACACAAACACAAGCATACACACATGCTCTCTCTCTCTCTCTCTCTCTCTCTCTCTCTCTCTCTCACACACACACACACACACACACACAGAAAGTGAGATTCACTGGAGTGAACAGACACACACTTGGTGAAGATGAATCTGCAGTATTACAAATCATGCACGTGTGTCAGAGCGTGTGTGTCCGCAAAAGAGAGGAAGAGAGGCAGAGTGAAAAGTAGGGAGAGAAGGACAGTCATGTCTTTTTCCTCTCTGTACAGAAAAGCACGCACTGGCAGGGAGCTGCTTGTACTGATGTTAGTTCAGCAGACTGACATGTCTGATTAATCAAAAAGAGACAGACAGAAAGAGGAAGCTAGAGAGAGAAGACTAGGGGAGGAAGTGAGAGACAAAGGATGAGAGAGGGGAGGAATGGAAGGGGTAGAGAAAGAGAAAAAGACTGAGACTTCTCTAGCGCTTCACAAGCTCCAGCATTATCGTTCACTTTAATCATCTAATTTACAAACACACAACCAGAAAGGACAAGGACAATCATATTAGCAATTTCCAACCCATGCAACATACACTACATTTTTATCACACTTTTTCTCGCACACACAGACCTTAGAAAGCCAAACACATACAAAACAAATTTGTACAGACATTTTTCAGGTCAGTGAGAGTAAAAACAACTTACAAAAGGATACTGTACAGATTTACTATCTCTCTCTCTGACTACGTGTACATGGACAGCATTAATCTAATTATTGACCTTACTCTGAATAAGACAATATTGTGATTAAGGTGTTTACATGAGTCACTTTTAGAATATTCCTTTTATGTTCAGGTTTTACATGTTATAGAACATAGATCGATGAACAGTACATGTCATTACGTCCCCACGCCACGCCGTCCGATGTTCCCTCCAGAATTTCACGTATCAACATACAGTTCGTCTTCGTTATGGGACCTTATACAGTTTTGGGTGTTTTTATTTTAAATTTTTATGAACGCTTCAAGTGCAGTTAATTATTTGTCACGCTGTACGTGCAAATAGACGACTGCTTGAAGCCGTGGGCTGTGTCCAAAACAGCATACTTTCCAACTATATAGTAACTGAGATACATGTATTTCATCTACTACAGGCCTATAGTAGGCAAGTACGCGGTTTCGGACGTAGCCGTGCTCTCGTTTGCTGTCAGACGGTTGAGCGCTGCCATGTGTGTGTACGTGTCCTGTCGCAAAATGCGGTGAAAACTCCCACACGACGTTAATAGTGTGATTAAGGTGTGTACATGTCTGTAATGCATGTCGATAATGCGACTAAAACAGGAATACTCCACATGTCTTAATTCGATTTGTGTTTACTTCGAGTATGACATTAATCGGATTAAGGTAATTAAAAATTGCTGTTTACATGGTAGTTTCTTAATCAGAGTATTTTCTTAATCTGGTTAATATTGGATTATTGTTGTCCATGTAAACGCACTGTCTCTCTCTCTCTCTCTCTCTCTCTCTCTCACACAGACACACACACAGCCAAACTTTCCTACAAAGTTTTAATGAAAAACCCAAGAAACAAGTATTAAGTAGAGGCAGAGAAAGAGAGAGCATTCGCACTAGTACTACACTGTATGTACAAGACATGCAGATGTCCCAGATATGCAGGTAATTTGTATATCATCAGGAACAACAGACTGGCAATGTGTCATTTCAAAAACTCTATCTCACAGTGCTTTGTAATGCTGCACACTCTCCCTATTTTAAGTGCTTTTTTGCACACTGACTCTGTGAGTGCTGCAAGAGAGCCGGAGGGAGAATGCAGGCTAATCGGAGCTTTGATTAATAAAATCGGTGCCATGCAGGAGGGATCAGCAAGCCAGTCAAGTAGAAATAAACAGATGGATGGAAATCTCACAGCAAAAGCAAGGATTTAATTTCCCCAGTAATGGCACATGTGGACTCAAATCAGGGGATAAAGGAGAAAAAAAACCAAACCTCAACAATTTACATTGGGATTTGTTTTAGTTGCATGCATGTTACACTCTAGCACCCTTCTATTTATCACCCTTAAGGATTCTTTGGTTCGTTCCTCTTTGGGAACTCTTCAAGATTCTATGCAGAATGCTTCAACACAATCTCTTTAAGAGGAGAACCCATTCAGAAAGATAAAATCTGACAAAAAACCTCTGAAGAACCATTATTAACGGTGAACTGTACAGGACAACTCAACCATGTTGAGCCAAACCACTGGGAGAATGTGAAGATGCTGCATCTAAACACATGTGTGCCATTTCTATGTCTGTTACTAGATAAGCACTCTTAAAGCACCGGTGATTGATTTAAGAGTACATGGGAAGCCCTAAAATTTCATAAAAATGCAGCAATGAGATGATTCCATCCATCCATTTTCTGTACCGCCTATCCTACACCTACCTGGAGCCTATCACAGGGGACTCGTGGCAAAAGGCGGGGGACACCCTGGACGGGGTGCCAATCCATCACAGGACACAATCGCATACACATTCACACACTATGGACAATCTGGAAATGCTAATCAGCCTTTAATGCATGTCTTTGGACTGGGGGAGAAAACAGGAGTACCCAGAGGAAACCCCTAATGCACTGGAGCTGGAGGCGGGACTCAAACCCACAACCCCAGAGCTGTGAGGCAAATGTGCCACTCAAACATGTTGTTTGTATATTTAACACAAATAGTTTTCAGTAGACAGCGCGGCCTGCATGAAAATCTCCCTTGAAACCCGTAGATGCTCTTCCGATAGAACGCCATTGATTGAGGTACGAATTCTATGCGCTCCTTCGGCAGATTCAAGTACGCTGTGTTTTAATGGGAGCAAAGATAAATACTCATTAGACAACAGGCTTTTAAAATGTCATTTTGAGTCCCATCCAGATGCATGGCTTAACTGGGAGTCAATCAGTGAATGTGTGGGTGGGTTTTGCATAGAAAAGTATCTCAACGTTTACTGGACAGTGCACTCTTCACTTGGCTTCTCCATGAGATGACTGGGAAATCTCTCAAAGGTAGCTGAACCTCTTAACCAACTGCCAGTCACGGAAATGTTAAATGAACATGACTAACATCTCAAACTTAAATATATCAGCAGAAGTCAGACTTGCTAGGAGTGCTAGGATCTTCAGTAGTGGTCAGTAGCCTAATCCATACCAGTTTTACACAACTAGTATAGCTGGTTAGTGTAAGTATAAAAGAGTAAGTTATGTTTGATTGTATGCGTTGATTGATTGATTTGTAGATCTTGCTGGCTAGTCGCCACAACCTTCTTTAGTGAAATTTAACTAGTTAGACAGAAAAGTATTAAAATCCTTTTACTTATGAGGAGAGACTGAGAATTTAATAGGGGACCAGACCAACAGAAGAACCAGATAAAACAGAACACACACAAATATATACTTCAATAACACACACCTGTGCTTCCCCTATTTAAAAACCACCAGGTGCCACTCAAGCACACATATAAGAACCAACCACAAATGGCCAACCAACAGGGTTAAACAAAAGTTCATACTGAAATGTATGGTTTCCAATGGCAACCCTGATCTTTAACCTTCCATTGATGGTGATAGGGTGGTATCAGTGGCCAAGGCTACACTATCCTTTCCAGCAAGATGAATCAGCAACGTAGAGATGAAAGCTCCAGTGCTCTCTGATATACCTGGCAGCACATTAGCACAGTGAAAGGAACTCACAAATGAAAAGGTTAAAGCTATTAAAGTGCCTGTTGAGCGTACTGCTCATTTAGAGCAGAACAGCAGCTTTGTGTCTGAGCACAATGAGTGAAGGCCAGAAGTGGTTTATAAAAGCAGAGGCTGGACAGGGAGTGCTGATATGACAGGAGGAGCAGTTGCACTTCTCGCAGGTGTGGTTAATCTGACTTTCAAATGGCCTTCATTTTATTCTGTATTAAAAATGAGACATTGTGGCAAGGTTTTCTGAATTGCTATAACAAGGGGACATTGTTTCTGAATTTGTAAAGCTGATGAGGCAATCAGCGTTCACAGTTAAGTCAGTGGAGAACTATCCAGTTTCTGCACAAGCAATTATGAGAATGCTGTGCCGAAGGTAGTTTGTTTGGGACAAATGGAGATGGGGCTACGGCTATTCGGTTTAGGGAGAAGCTCCAAGACACCATGGACACTGTCCAAAATTTACATAGAAATACAAATGCCAAATCATAGGCAGATTATGATCTGGTTTAGAATGAAGTCTATTTGTGATTACGTGTGGCATGTCCAGCAATTCAGAAGTTCACCAAACTGCATGGAATTTTTCGCAAAGGGATTAAAAATGCCCAAAAATAAAGAACTTAAACCCTTACTCTTCAGCAATCACCATGTGGACTTGCCTCTATCTCTATCTAATAAGACTTATCTAATAAGTAAGAGGACAGTGCTAGACTTTGAAAATCTCAATAGAGTGATAACACACGATAGGCCCAAAAGTTTGTGGACATCTGACTATCACACCCATATGTGGGCCTTTCTTTGTTGGGATGCACACAATAGTATAAGTATAATGCACACGGTAGTTCAAGAGAGAAAAAATTGGCCGTACTCTCAGGGAGGGGTGGTACATTCTCTCTCCCCTATCAATCACTGCAACACAGAAGTGGGCAGATAGCTGACCTGAAACTGTCCCCTGACATTCAATGGACACCTTCGCCCTCCCTGGTTGGTATCTGTCATGTGATAGGGAAGAGATAATTGATGGGTGGGAACTGACTAAATAAGGGTGGAAAAAAAACTAACATCAGCACATGTTCCAGAATGACAATACACATGTATACAAAGCAAAGTCAATGAAGACAGACCTCCTCACCCAACACTAATCTGACCTCACTAATGCCCTTGTGACTGAATTGGCATATTAAATATTTGAATATTTAATAATATGTTTGCAGGTGCAAAATATTATTCTTTTATGATTTAGAATGTCATTTTCTAAAGGTAGCACTTAATATAAACATTTTTTAAAAATTGTAAATGTTTATGGGTTTCAGTAAGATTTTGTAGGCCTTTTTTCTAACAAGAAACCAACCTACTTATTGACTATTGATTTTAACTTGGCACTAGAAGATCGACAGGATCATTATTCATTATGTAAAGTGAATTGTTGTTCATTTCATTTGTATACTTTAAAATGTAGAGTTTTATCTAGAAATTTATTTATGCTCCAGGGGTTGTTGGAAATTTAATGGGAATTGTCTAAAAGAAATCAGTAGTCTATACCCAGATTATCTCTTTAGACTTTGAGGTGAAAGATGTAGATGTCCTTTATGAATAAATAGGAATAGTTAAAGGTAATTGTTAAAAAAAAAAAATCAACTAACATAGGCAAGGATTTAGCTTTAAAAACTTTAGAAGAAACTGCTGGAAATGGGAAAGTGCTACGCAAGATGTGCCCTCAGACCCTATTGACTATACTCTACTGATTTTACTAAGCTAACAAATGAACTCCTCTGAACTTACTGATCAGTAACACCTTATGTGGGAGTTCCCAGTCATAAACACCACCACACTTTATCAATGTGCCTTGCTTAGACATAGAGACAGATAGGCATATACTAAATTTTCAACATCTGACCACCACTGTGTCTTCTTTGAAATAGTCAAGACAAAAAGTGATAACTGAGGTACTACCAAGCCCTAAATCTTCTTCCTCTAGTTCTTCCTCTATACTTACTCTAATTGAATCAATACTATTCCTTCACTAAAAGCCAAGCTTGTCTCAAACCAAATAAAACCTCCCTGGAGGCATACAAACACATTAAAAAAAAATGTGAAAAAAGCAATGAAGAAACTTGTCAATCACAAAGTCATCCAAAATTCCTTTGTGCTTATACATACCAGCCCTCATACAGTACCTCTTCTGCATTGTTTTCACCTGGTAAAAACAGAGTTTGCAGTGACAAAATGACAACTATCAGAAAAAAATAACACAACACAGTCACCCGTGTGGCTTAGCTACAGTTCTCCCACAAAACACACATTGCACCCCAAAAAGCAATATGTCCACTTACTCAGCAATTGATCTTAAATTACTCAACAAAAAAAAAGTCACACCACTATCTTTGCTCGAGATTCTGCACATTCTGCTCGAGCAGTTGTAAAATGTTATACTGCTTTAATTTATTTTTCAATGTGAGCTAATACTATTTTATACTAAGGTGCACACAGCAGGCTAAGAGTCTAAGAGTAGTTGAAGAATTCTGCCATTGTCACGTAATGGAGTTGAGGACGGATGCAAATGCAGAGAAGAGGTTTATTATATGAGAGATAGGCAGACAATTCCAAATCGTGAAACATAGATGTGGTCATAAACAGGCAATAGGCAAAACTAGAATCGAAAACAAGGGCTAGAACAAGATCAAAACTAGGACACAGAACACGACGAACAGCGGCTTGCTATACAGAAAACACACGTAATACTTCGCAAAGACATAGTGTTTGAACAGTCTCTTCTGTGTGGTGTGATTGTGTGTGAGATTGGATGCAGGTGTGCGTGATTAGAATGAAGGTGAGTGCTCTGGGAATTGTGGTCCAAGGTGGCCATGTTTGTAGACCGCAGTGCAGGATGGGAAATGTAGTCACTAGTTTGCTGTGATATGACAGCCATGAATGGTTTAAAGTACATATCTATATAATGCTCAATTCTACCTACACTGGAGCAATGCATTACTTAGGCTCTCCCTAAGGTTTTGATGTATATGTGTATGATAGTATCAAAACCTTAGGCACTTCCATTCTTAAATCTTAAATTCTTCCCATTTCTACCAAAAAATGACCTGAACAGATTTAGAGCTTAATTTACAAATACCTGCCTAATTGGTTCATAAAATGTTCAAAATATAAATTAGCAGTCAAATGCACACAAGGACTAAACACTCCCACACAGCCTCTTACAGTAATATACACATAAAACATTGACACAAAGCAAAACCCATTTTCACAGCACTATTACCCCCACATCACAATAATGTGAGCTTCTGAGTTGCCTACAAGGCTTTTATTAAGTTCAAACTCTTAATACAGTTTAATAACACATGCCAGCCTTAATATCTCTATTTGTCTCTGTCTCAGTTTCTCTCAGCCCCCTGGTACTGCATTTAATGCATCCCACTTCAGTGCAACATACAGTACATCCAGCCATCCAGCCATTTCATGTACCGCTGATCCTACACAGGGTTGTGGGGAGCCAGGAGCCTATCCAAAGGAACTCAGGGCATGAGGCAGGGGTCACCCAGGATGGGGGGCCAGCCCATCGCAGGGCACAATCACACACACATTCACACACCCATTCACACACTACGGACAATTTGGAAATGCCAATCAGCCTACAACACATGTCTTTGGACTGGGGGAGGAAACCGGAGTACCCGAAGGAAACCCCCAAAACACGGGGAGATCATGCATACTCTGCACACACACGGCGGAGACGGAATTTGAACCCCCAACCCTGGATTACAGTACATATCACATCAAAGTTCAGGTGACAAGGTCACCCACTGACCTTTAGGAACATCACTTCTAGCAGAGACCCACATTCATACTGATGGTGGAAGGTAAAAGTAGCATGTGTGTTTCTGAATTTTCTTTCTGGAATATAATTGCTAGATTATAACTGCTGTATTCATATCATACCTACCAGTTCCCATCTGCACATAATAGTCTTATCCCCAGGGGAGCTCTGCACTACCTTACAGAACATTTCATTGGGTAACTTTCAAGAGACCTACTCTTCAACCCTAACATTTTTTTCTACCATTTTCTACCATGCTCAGTCCTACAAGCTCATCCCAAGCAATGCTTGAGCTAGTACAAGACTGAGAAAGATGAGTACATATACACATGATTTCTCTTGTGTTGGTGGGGGATAAAGAGGCTCTAAATTCGGAATGGTTATACATTCCAACACAATTAAAAACACTGGGCAAAAAAGCAATCAGCATCTGTGGCTCTTTTTCTGAAGCACTGAAGCTGTGCACTGAATGAGCCAGCGTGTCTAGAGTGGTCCAAGTTCTGATGCTTCCTAAGGCTGAATGTACGCTACATGACTTTCAAAATCTCAGGATTGCTGATCATTTCACACTACACAACCTTAGTCGCTTGCGATCAGTTGTTTAGTGGGTGTAGAGGTGATCAAATACAAGAGCTGTCTATCATGTGACTTTGTGGCTTTGTCACAATTTTGTTTGGATGCAAGAATAAGAGAAAAATGTTAAAGAAATACTGGTTGGTATATACTGGGAGATGCAGGCAATGAGATTTGTCTGTTCTGCAAAGAGAACTGGAGGTATAGTGCAAAAAAAAAAAAGGGTTTTCTTTTTATACTGTGTGCTGCCAGATATCATGCCGTGTTTGGTTTTCTGTTTGCTCTTCCGAAAAATCATTTGGGTATAACATGCCAAATAAGTTCTTATAGAAGCATTATTACTGTGCTTATATTTTGTTCTCGCCATCCCACACAAATATGATAATAGAACTGGATTTAGGGACCTGCTGCACACGAGAGTAGCTGAATTTGATTTCCTCTTGCACTCTCATTGGATGTTTCTCATCCCTGTTCGCAAAGGGGTTCACCCTACATGATTCGTTACAGAGAAAATCAAATATGCTTGAAAATATCGGAGCCTTGATGATCGCTTGCACACTGAGAAAATCACATCGCTGAATCGTTCATGCTACATGAACAGCAGCGTGTAATCTTTGAGCATGGAGAGGTAGTCACTGAGCCCCAAAATTAATCAGTGAATGGGAAAAATAATGGCTAAAATCGCGTGGTGTGCACTAAGCTTATGGCACTATAGTAGATATCCACCAATAACCCATTGCACACACCTTTTATGTGGCTTGATTATCTGACAGCACAGTGTACCTAAAACTAGAGAAACGTGAGATGTTAAATGTGTGTTGAGATGCTGGGCATTTAAGAGTGATTATTCTCTAACAATAACAACTGGGCCCTCCCTCTACCATGCAAGGCTGCTTGTATAGAGCTTTGAGCACCAATTAAAAGCCATTCTAAATATAGGAACTGACAAAACAGGAGTAGGAGCAGGAGGAGCTCTCCAACTACCGCAGCTGGGTTTCTATGGATATATGTGTGTCCCTTTTCCCTTATAAAAGTGACAGTTTATGCTTAAAAAAAACATGTTAAAAAATGTTATTAATGTGACTTATCTGCTGTGATTTGAAAGTCAAATATAGTTAAATTAATGTTTACATGTCCTACAGTCATGTGAAAAAATAAGTACACCCCATGGAAATTGTTGCCTTTTTTGACATAATTGGACAAGCAAACATTTGATCATGTTTGAAACAGTGCCTATTAATAAAGTTGATATACTTTATATACAAAAAACAGTGTTGATGTATGGCTTCTGCTTTGCATAATAAAGTCCTAACTTGCATCTGTGGATGCAGCGGCGAATGGTGTTGCTTGACAAAGGTTTATCAAAGTATTCCCGAGCCCATGTCAGGATATCCATTACAGACTCATGTCTAAGACAGTGACATCTGAGGGATCGGAGATCACATGCATCCAGAAGTGGTTTTCGGCCTTTCCCTTTACACACAGAGATTTGACCGGATTCCTTCAATCTTTTAATTATATTGTGCATAGTAGAAGGTGAAATGCCCAAAATCCTACCGAATTGTCTTTGGGGAATGTTGTTCTCAAAGCGTTGGATTATTGCTGACGCATCTGTTGGCAGATTGGCGAGCCTCAACCCATCCTTGCTCTTGAAGGCCTTTTTTGGAGGCTCCTTATATACTATGATTAGACGATTGCCTCACCTGTTTCACATCACCTTCTTATTTCAACTTGTCACATCGCTATTAATCCTAAATTGCCCCTGTCCCAACTTTTTGGAACGTGTTGCATGCATCAACTTCATAATAAATGTTTACCTTCAAAAAACTATGCAGTTGATTAGGTACAACTTCAAATACCGTGTCTTTATACTTTTTTGTTTAAATACAAGTCAAAGTACATTTACAAATCACCCCTCTTTGTTTTTATAAGCATTTTCCATACTGTCCCAACTTTTTCGGAATTAGGGTTGTATCTTTGCTGTCTTTTGTGCTCACTTGAAAAGCAACTGATGAGACATTAAAACACCATAAAGCAGAGTGACAGCAAAAACTCATGATATTATGAGGTGAAGCATCATTATGAGTAAGAATAAATCAAAGATAAGAGAAAGAATTCTTCACAGTAGTTGGAGAGCTGGATGCGCTTGTGTGCAATCTCAGACACAAAAATATGAAGGTGGGCTCAAACCTTTCTCATATTAATTTCAACTAAACAGAATAATCCAATGACTCTATTAAGGTAATATTAAATGTTATATTGTTATAATGTTATAATGTTATAATGTTATATTGAAGATCAAGTATATGTGTGGAGCATGAGGGAGATAGAGTGATGGGGCAAACAAGAGAGCGACAGAAATGACACAAGCAATAAGACATTAACAAGTTAAGCAGCACACTTTTCATTACTGTCACAGCTTGAAAGGCAATTTGAAATAGGTCCTTGTTGTTTTCCAACCTTCGACAATTTTCCCCTGTGCAAGCAGGATTCAAGAGCGTGTGCTTTGTGTTATGTTTCCCTGCAGTAGATGCGGAAAGCGGCTGCAAAGAAACACGTCCCTGCCCACAATCCTCCCACAATATAAACTTAAAGTGAAAATAAATTCAACTGACAGCCAGCAGTTTCCTAATCCAGCGGTTCTAAACCTTTTGTGCCTCCTGACCCATTTATTTCACACATTTGAGCAGGGTTTCTCTTACACAACTCTTCTAGAAAAATGTTTCCTAGAAAAAATTCTGCTCCTCCAATGATGGCAAATGATTATTTTATAAGTTAACTAGCTATTGGATGTTAGGCACCTAGACTTGAGGTCATAAGTTTACATATGTCTTGCAGAATCTGCAAAATGTTAATAATTTAGATAAAAAAATAAATAAGAGGAGGAGGAATCATAAAAATTGCTTTCCTTTGTACGTTGGAAAGAAATCAAATATGCAGAAGATGCTGGAAAAGCAAATAATGTGCAGGACCTGAAGAACTGCTCAGGACAAACAAGGGACTCATGAACAACTATCACAAAACATAAAAACAGTCATTGATCATCCAGGTAACGATAGACAGTATTAAGAATCAAGCTTATGTAAACTTTTGAACTGGTTCATTTGTGTAAATTCAGTTATTTAGTGTGTCCTGTGGACTATATGCAAACATCTGTTAAGTGAAATATCTTATTCAGGGCAATTTTTATGATCCCTCTTATTTTTATATTTTCAACATTTTATTCCTGAACTTTCCACCCACAAAACATAAACCTAAAATATTTTAAAACAGAATTTTTCTATTCACAATTTGAAAGACTCTGTATCAAGATTGAAGTTGATATTGCTTATAATTATTTGTATGTTATTGAGCTTAAAATTTTTGTTGAATTCTCGAATCTGATTGGTCAGAAGATGTTGACTAATTTTAAGATCTGATTGGTCAGAAGATGTTGACTAAAGTTTATATTAATGAGCTTGTTCTAATACATTATTGTTTCTATAGTAACTCATAGACACATAGTAACTCATTCACAGGCAAAGGCTTCATATAATCTACACAGTAAAATCCCTAGTGTTGAATTAACACCCAGAGTGTTTATATGAGTCCAGTAGACTTATATAAACACTGTAGGATGTGAATTCAATACTGTGGGTGTTAAATCAACACTGGTGATTTTGCTGTGTAGGACTAATAAGAAACAAATTAAACAAATAAATAGGTATAATCATTGATATGGGGAACGCTTCTAGAAGGAGATGTTTATTTAACATTTATGGAGTTTTCCGCCATGGCACAGTCTTCAGGACAGTGGACTTTGCACTATCCAGTTTCGCTGTATCAAGAAAAGTTTGTCTTAGTAACTTAAAGAGAGACGGAATAAACAAACCTGTTTCGTAGCAAATATAAATAAATGGCTAAAAAGTATTATGTAACATTTTAATAAATAATATACATTTATTTTATTTTCAAAAATGATCTTCCGCAAATTGCTGTGGTCCAAGAGGAATAATGCACTCAGTATGTGCTGTTATAGGAAAATAATCAACTTGGAGCTGGTAATGCTACTCTGTTATATAACAGCATGTCCCATTGTGCTTTACAACAGCCACCTGTTTTGTTTCCAGTCACCTCAGTGATAAATTAAACAAACAAAATAACAACTAAAACAACTTTAATAGCAGTTGATAGTAATCCTGTAATGTCATTCTTTTTTTTTCTTTCTTTTTTTTTTTTTTTTAAATCTCTAGCTATATGTCATGGACCCTTGGTGCATGGCTTATAGAAGGATGGTCTGATTCAGCATTTTCACAGCTGTGATTATTGCTAATGTGTGAAAGCACTGTCAGTGAGTTTTTCTCCACTTTAACTGGCAGAAAGCAGTAGTTCTGTTTAGTACTTCTGTTAACACATGGAGCATGGTGGAATCAATGTTGTTATGGTGATTTGAATTGACATGCTGGTTAGACTAAATGTTTGAGGGGACGTTTTTGGTCAAACCTTAACAGAATAAAGAATTCAGGCCAAAAAAGGCAGTTTTGACCATAAAGGGAACACTGAAACTGCCTGAAGATAAAGGACAATGATAATATCTTTTGTACAGACATCAGATGCAATATGTCTACGTATGTGTGTGTGAGTAAATGCTGGCAGGTTTGTGAATTGAATAGCCACACACACACTGAGATGCTCTTTATATACAGACATCACAGTCACGGTACGGCAGAGCCAGTCTCTGGCAGTACACAGCGTTACGCACAGCCAGTGGGTATATTTGGAAACACTCAGGCAACACTGCACAGCGTGCTCTGATCAAATGCTTTATTCAGTGTGCGTATTCTAGTGTGTATGAGTGCGTGTGTGCTCATTTATCCATTGCTAGGCTGATCACACACAGTTTTGTTTGGCTTGTGTAATGTTCAGTGTATGTGTATAGATTCATTTGTGATCTATTTGCACTGATTCATTATATGTAGCTTTTTTTTCGCCAGCTCTTATCTTACTGCACACATCAATGGTGCTGTGCAAAGCTTTTTGCAAAGACTGACAAACTGCAAAAAGACAAATGGACAAATGGTGTGTGGCTTGTAGCCAGTTTCTCTTTAGGAGTACACAGGAGACTCTATTTTCACTCTCCCACTGAGCACACGCTGTACCTGTGAACAGGGAATCTGGGTAATGTGGTCTTTTTCCTCTCAGAGAGGGAAACGAGAAGCCCATTTTGCACTTATTGGGAGTCCACCAGTAGATAATCGGGAAGGGGTTAAATGTAAATGCTTGGCGGGAAAATTGACGCAGAAATCAATCAGGAAAAATGTAATTTCTCCTTTAGTTTCTGGGAAATTATCAGAAGGAAAATGTGTGAACAGAAACAAATACAATACCTGGAAAGAGGTTGACCTTTTCAGCATATGATGCAATGACATTTTTTTTTGTTAGACAGGTGATGTAAAACATTAGTACATGTTATGCAATAACATATGTATAGCCTGACGTCAATGAAGAAAAACAGGAGAAATGCTTGGAAACTGAAATGATTCCAAAATTAAGAATCTGTCGGTCATTTAGACTGTGGCTAAAATACATCAAATGAATAGCACAGTCAGTACTGGATGGGCAAATCATGAGCAGGTTACAAATATTAGTTGGCAACTTAAGTCCAAAAGTAAATTACTGGTATTTAGATTCAGGTTGCACAGCTGCTTAAGTACATTTTCTGAGCTTCCCAGATTATTATTAAAATGACCACACTTAAATATAAAGAACACGTGCACATGGTGTGAAGGATAATCTGACCAAACACTCATCTGCTATGCTTACCACTTATGTGAATTCATCACTTTAACCATAAACATTTCATGAGATAAGCAATGTCTGTGATTAAGATGCTGTCTCCTCCAATGTCCTCCATGTGAAAATAAACCATTTCATTGTCTTTAAAGGGATATTACTATTAATGAGTTAATACTGTCATATTTAATATTTAATATTAGCCTCAAATAGCATTCCATGGTTTTTAGTGAATGTATTTAGAGCTCAAAACAAATATTTCAGTGTGACATATTATAGTTACATCAAAGTGTCAGACAGTGGCACTGAAATTACTACTGTTTCATGCTCAAGCTGGGGCTACAACTAACGATTATTGGCCGATTATATAATCGATTAGTTGGCCGATTATTATTCCGATTAATCAGATGGGGGGGGGGGGGGGCTTTCAGTACCATTTTTAAGTTTTTTTAAAAAAAAATCCACAAACTG
>JANDJT010000050.1:15385803-15410331 GCA_024331685.1 Stegophilus panzeri
ATCTTCAAGCACTCTTTGATATGATGCAGAATTCATAGTTGAATCAATGAATGCAAGCTGTCCAGTCCCTAAGGCAGCAAAGCAACCCCAAACCATAACATTTTCTCCACTGTGCTTCACAGTTGGTATGAGGTGCTTCTCCTGAAAAGCTGTCTTTGGTCTGTGCCAAACATGTTTGCTGTTACTGTGGACAAACAACTCTATCTTTGATTCGTCTGTCCAGAGCACATTATTCCAAAAGGCCTGGTATTTTGCCTATATGCTCACTGGCAAACTGTAGTCTTACAGAGGCTTTTTCCTGGCACGCCTCCCATGCAGTTCAAATTTGTGCAATCTCTTTCTGATGGTTAGACACATGCACTTTGACACCAACAGTTCCAAGACTTACTAGCGGATCCTGTGGTGAAATTTTGGGGTTCTTGGAGACCTCTTTTTGCATCAGACAGTCTGCTCTTGGGCTGAATTTGCTGGGACAGCCAGTCCTAGACTGTTGTTGGCAGTCGTTTGAAATTTTCCTTACAGTGGAATGATGTATTTCAAATAATTTGGAGATCTTTTTAAATCCCTTGCCAGACTCATAGGCATCCACAAACTTTTTTTCTGAAGGTCTTACAGAACTCTTTAAATCTTGGCATGATGACACAACACACCTCAATAACAAAGGGAACACCAGACACCAGATATGAGAGGGCTATAAATAAGACAGGTTCCACCTGCACCCCCTAAGCAGGTTATAATCACTGCCACCCAATCTTGAACACCTGATTCTAATTATATGGATTTGAAGGTGTAATAAATGTACTTACTTTTCCAATGTGACTGATCTGTTTTTGTTCATTTAAATTGTGAAAATTACTACAAAATGTAAATTTTATGTGTCATTTGACAGAGTGCATCAACTTTATTAATAGGCACTATTTCAAAGAGGATCTAATGTTTGCTTGTCCAAATATGTCAATAAAGCCAACAGTTTCCATGGGCTGTACTTATTTTTTCACATGACAGTATTATGGTCACTGGCAGTCATGGTGCATCTAGAGCCCCATTCAAATGTAAGGGGAATTTAGTGCTGCCAATTTACCCACGAACAATCATCAGTAACCCGAGATCATGAATTTATAATTCATGATTCACACACTCACTTAACCCTAGGGGCATTTTTATCATAGACAATCCACGTACCTGGATTTTGGACAGTGGGAGGAAACCAGAGAACCTGGAGGAAACCCATGCAAACACGCAGAGAACATGCAAAACTCTGTACAGACCAGGATCAAATCAGGATCACCGGAGCTGTGAGGCAGCTCTGTTACCCACTGTGCCATTCTCACTCATGCAATATATAGAAAAATTGAAATATGAAAGAGTTAATTTGACTAGAGGTAGATTAAACTCTAGTCTTTGGTTTGATTTGTCTCGGAAAGGCACCAGAGCCTATGAACACCAGTGACCCACATCTTTAATGACCTGGACAATATCTCTGGAAACACACACTGCAAATCAGACAGCACACTCAACAGCTTTTTTTTTTTTTTTTTTAATGTAAATGAGGGCTGCTTAATCTCTCAGCTGAAGCCTGCCATCACACCAGCGCATGCTGAGATTTCACTTTCCTCACTTAATTTTTGATTTTAAGTCTTATTTACTGGATTTGTCCTAAACAAACAACATGCCGAATTTAAACACTTGCATCTTGTATTCTCTAAAGGCATAAATGCTATGTAGTGAGTGAAATTCAGCTCTTCAAACAGAAACATTTAACATAACAACATATACAATAAATAGAAAACTTGAATATATAAAAATATACAGCTAGGCCAATAGTGAAAACACATTTCCAAAATTTCCACCTCAATATAATAAGACATAACTTACACTGTTCCCACATTGTTTGTACCCATGAAAGAAGTTGTTGTATCTTACCTCCTCCCTTAAATTATCTTATGTGTGGGCCAGATATGCTGGGACACAGTGTAAGAATACATAGCTTGTGTATTAAGACTTACACATTCCTGGAGCAGCATTTGCAAAACTAGTGCCTTACAAATCTCCTACCTGTAAGAGCTCGAGATTACGGCACCAAATGTACATTTACATTTCAGCAGTGTTGGAATTAAGAAGGCTGCCTTTGCGAAATGAACTACTGCTCATCCAGGTGACTCGTGCTGGAGGGCTGTAAATAATGGCCTCTGGGATTGGCAATGCAGTGTAACAGAGTGTGAAGAATGAGTTATCTGCACATGCACTCTAGCGTGCATGGCTGGCACGAGCCAAGGAAACAGTCAGATGGCACCAAGAGCAACAGCAAAGAAATGACTTTTAAACTCAATAAGAACATTTTCTTTTCACTTTGTACTGGTATTTAGGCACTTGGCATGGCTTTGCAGGGGAAATTGTTTATCAAATACTCTTGACTACCAAATGTGTGATCAAATTACCTCGGAAAAATAGGCACATCATGTTTGGATTGGGTTCATTGACAATGCAGGCCACATACTGCTAACTACAAATCCGCTTTTGTGACATTATTCATGTCAGAACTTGGTTTAAAGTATGCGGTAAAAACAAAGTATTACTGTAATGGCACACTGTCTTGGTTCAAACAGATGTGCAGCAGAAAAGTGGGATGAGTAATGACACATGGTGGTCTGTCAGAGTCCACTGAGCACTTCAAATATGGTCTGTGTCCATATCTCAAAAGGCATACACTGTCAGAATCTAAGCACTTTTAAAAATAATAAATTATTTGACTTGAAACAGTGTGGAGTGGAGAGAAAAATGATGTGTTGTCAGCTTTATGAAACATGGGTTATCTTTGATCATCTTACTTGGAGTGTCTAACATGACAGAAATTCAGTATGTGAGAATGTAGAGGATTCAGCTGAAGCTGGAAAAAAACCATCTCCAAGAACAGCAAAGCAGGTTTAGTGAAAGAGCTAAGTGGCTGGACATTAAGACTGAGTAATAGACAGGACCCAAAATACACACAAAATAGAGCCAATGGGGTTTTTTGTAAAAATGTACCCTTGCGGTAAATGGGGAAGAAAACCAACTTAATTAAAAAGCATGAAATGTGCTTTACAGAAAATGCCAGTGTTCGCACATGGGTGAAAGAGGGAGCAAGAGTAAGGAAGATAAATACAAGATGGAAAATTAGTATTTTCACAATCTTTACCTGTTCTTGTGCATCTCTTAGAAGCCAGCTTAACATAGTGATCATATATATATATACACACACATATACACACATACACACATACACACACACTCAGCAAAAAAAAAAAAGTCACATTCAACTGATTTTATTTTATTTAAGTTTCTTAACATGTGTAAATATTTATATTAACATAAAAGATTCAGCAATTGAGACATAAACTGAATAAGTTTCAGAAATGAACAGAAATGGAACAATGAGTCCCTGAACAAAGTGGGGGTCAAAGTTAAAAGTAACAGTCAGTATCTGGTGGCCTCCAGCTGCTTTAAGTACTACAGTGCATCTCATCCTCATGGACTGAACCAGATTTCTCAGTTCTTGGTGTGAGATGTTACTCCACTCTTCCACCAAGGCATTTGCAAGTTCTCAATCATGTCTGGGGAGGACACGTGGTTACATGTAATTTTCCACTGCAAGGACGATCAGCTGTCCTTCCTGTCTCCCTGTAGCCTGTCTTAGGCATCTTACATTACAGACATTGCAGTTTATTGCTCTGGACACATCTGCAGTACTCATGCCTCCCTGCAGCAGGTCTATGGCATGTTCACGCAGGTGAGCAGGAACCCTAGACATCTTTCTTCTGGTGTTTTTCAGAGTCAGTAGAAAGGTCTCTTTAGTGTCTTAAGTTATTGTAACTGTGAGTGTAATTGCCTACCGCCTGTAAACTGTTCGTGTCTTAAGGACTATTCCACAGGTGCATGTGCAATAATTGTTTATGGTTCACTGAACAAGCATGAAAAACAATGTTTAAACTCTTTCCAATAAAGAGCTGTAAAGCTTATTTGGGTTTTATAAAATTATCTGTAAAATACAGTCTCCTGAAAAAGGGATGTTTCTTTTTTTGCTGAGTGTGTGTGTGTATATATATGAATGAAATGATCATGTGATCTATATGACTGTAACTGTGACATAGTTGTTATAAAGAGTGCTTATAGATTATAGCTTAAAATACATGTTTTATAGGTTTGCACCATGCTACAAGCAGAAAAACGCCATGATACTGAAAACTGTAAAAAATCATAATGTCACCACTTTTAAATAGGCCACATGAACAATATGTCCTTTTTCATTCATTCAACAATAAAATACAGTACATAATACATTTTTGGTTTGACACCCAAATCAGTAGAAAGGTTTGCAGTTATTCGTCATATATGTATCTCAGTGAGACAGCAAAAATGTAGACCAAATTACTGATCAATACTACACCTCAATACTCTGAGGCACTTGCCAGAAAGCACTCTTCACAGGATTCAGAAAATCAGTTTACAGTGTCCCTATGCTGTTTTCTTTACTTCCCTCCACAAATGGTTTATGGACAGAATTTATCTCAAGGGTGATGCATTGTAAACTATGATAGCCTGGCACTTCAAAAGAGATTCACTCAGATATTTGCACTCATGAGGGACCTTGTTTGTTCTGACCTTGGGTCTGGAACATTATGATAAATGTGCTGATAAAATCAAATTTTCCAATCTCATGGGGGTGAAGACAATGTGGGTGGATAAAAGACAAATCTGAAATCCATTTCACCCATTCTAAGGAGCACTGAGAATCACTTGGATACCCTCTAGTACACTTCAAGTGCATGTGTGCTTAGATCTGCCAACAACAGTAGAGTTGTGCATCGGATTGTGCACCTTATTCCCAAATGAAATTCTGACCAATCCCACCTGCTCCCACAGTTATTATTTTTGTTTCCACTTGCCTGCAATTTCTGATAAATGTATTTCCAAAATAATATATAACATAAACCACCAGGATAAAGCATTTACTGAATGTGAGTGAATGAACATGGGAAATAGGTATGCAAATGATACCAATGCATTCCAATATTTACAAACATGGTCTTTTTTATCCTGTGAGATTCATATCTGACCACCTCTCCACTTAGCACAAATCTCTCATTCTCTCTGTTGGATCAGTTTCTAACTTTTGCTGTTATCTCAATTTTCTCTTATACATTTTGGGGAAGGAGGCTGTTTTATCTACACACAGCAGACCGCTTGTTCTCTTGGGCCAAAAGAACCATGGTCATGCAAAATTCCTACGTACTTGTATATTTGGCATATAAAGCGATTCTGATTCTGACAGGAGAGTGAATGTTTCAGAAACATGATGATGCCCGTCGCAGCAGAAATTCCTCTAGGTTTCCTGGAGACAAAAGCTGTCAGAATTGGAAGTTGGACCCTAAATGCTAGAAATGGATCAGACAATGCTAGTCCTTGTCTGAGCAAGATGGGCCCAGGCTCTAGCTTGCTGGAGATGCAAGGCTTTTCTAACAAACAGAAGAACAAAAAGCAGTGCCCAAATGGAGAGTGACAGTCAACGCAGAGGCTTCCCTTTCAGGCTAGGAAGCATTGGTGTGTAGTGGTGGAAACTTGAGGACATGTGGCTACCTGGTGTAAGATTTGAACACATCAATCAGCTGGAATTGAGGACAATCCATCTAGTCCTCAAATCTGGCCCATTAATGGTTCTGAGTTCTGTGACATCGCCTTGTGTTGGTTCTCTCAGACAACATTGTGAATGTCAGCTACGTCGTCCCAAGGTTATCACAAGGCTATCTCCTTGCTTGGAATGTCCTCAGGTGAGCCCATCCACAGTTAGCCTCTTAAGAGCAACACTTATAAAGCTATATGGAGACCCTTACCTACCATTTCTGATGACATCAGTGAATGGGTAAGGGTGCGTATAAGTGTTTCCATTGACTGTAAAAAGTGAGGTCAGAAATGTTTGTAATATTTGATGCTCTGCCTTGTTCATATTTGGCCTAAGTAATCATGCAGCATCATAGTCTTGTTTTGACCAATCAAATATATTGTATGAACTGCTTAATTATCATCCATGCCCCAGAACCTCCGATAGAGTCAGAAGTAACAAAAGTGAGGTTGAGTTAACAAAAATGACCCACAACAAAGGATAAATGATGCAGAAGTTAAAAAATTACCTGCTCCATATGCTTAAAGAGGCAAAATTAACAAAAAGAAACACCCATGCAAAACAATGAGACAGACCAGAATTCTTGCATCAATGATAAAATGACAAAGATAAGATTGTTATAACTGAGTAATTCACATACCTTTTCACTCCTTTCTTAATAAAAAAATCTAATTGAAAAAAAAAATTATACAGTAAATTTTTGCAACATATGCTTCTTTGTGACCACCCTGCATGATATGCTCTGAATGGTAAATGCTGAAGGACAGAATGTGGTGATAAATGATGAAAAACATCTGTACAGTTTTAATCAAACCATCATGAATTTTTCTAGTCAAATGGATGTTTATTACTTGTTTTTAAATTAACATGCATATTGATCAGCTTTTTACTTGGTTTTTACTTGACATGCTTTTGTATCAATTCTATTTCTATCAGTTCATTTTTGTTAGTTTCATCCCTCATAGCCCATATTACATCAGAGCAGTCATGTGTGTTAGGTGCAAGTCGTTTACAGTGCCTGGTCTCTTGGCATGTGCGTTTTGCTGTCTCTCCTGAGTTTTTAGCTAGCTAGCCAGTGTTAGCTAGCAAGCTTACTATTACTGGATGTGTCTCATCATGCATGTGTAACGGGTATGGAAAGTGTAGAATTACACAAAAGGAAGTGTATACCTGATGTAGCTGTCTACTTGTGTGAGTACTTTCCCTTTTAATTGTCATGATGTCATTAGTCTGTGTAATTTCCTGTTTTGGGCTCCTCCTCTTCCCTTTCGCATTATGATTGAATGGGAGAGGTAGGTTTAATTTTGAGTTCTCAATAATCTTGTTTCATCTTTATTTAAATCATCATTTATATACTTATGTACTCATTCTGATTTGTGTGTATAATGTTATTTTATTTACCTGTGTGATTATTTTTGTTGTTTTACCCTTCTTTTTGGGTAATTTTTTTGTATTTTGTTTTAAAATGTGTTGAGAGCACATGGTGACCATTGTGCATCGTGTTTATTTTGTAGAGCACAGTTTAAGGGCGATTCACTCAGGGAGACTGCTTGTTTGTGTCATCAGGTATGGTTTTTGTTTCATATTATTTTAATTTGTTACTTGGGTGAATTCTGCGCCCCTTTCGCATTATGATTGAATGGGAGAGAGCACAGTTTAAGGGCGATTCACTCAGGGAGACTGCTTGTTTGTGTCATTAGAATAAATGAAGAGTAGACCCAGTTGCCGTCCGCCTATTTTTTTTTTTGGATAAAATAAAAACACACAACGCAGACTACAACCAGTTACAAATGCACACATGTACAAGAAGGTATCCATGTGATACGTCACCACACCTGGCCATTATCCACGGTCCACAGAGACACAGATACATACAGAGCTAGCGAAATCAACATTATGCAGTAGCAGATACAAAAAAGAGGATGTTCAGAGACAGAGAATATAATCATATCCATAAAACTGACAAATTATTGCTAAAATTATTTTTCCCCCATTAAACATATTCTTTGATTCATAAAAAGTGGCACCGAGACAGAAAATACAAGTTCTGACAAAGATGAACTACAATTAATTAATGATGCATAAATATTGATTATTATGATTTAATTAATACTCAAATACTTAAAAACACAAACAACTCATTAACTTCTGTTTGAAACACATTCCACGTGTTGTCATTTATCTGACCATGTTCATGGTTCAATGTTTACATCTCATGTATGATGCTAAAACTACTTTTAGAAGTAATTCTCAGATGCGTTATATCTATTGGCCCTGGTTTTAACTTAATGGACACAGAATAAGTTCACCTGCAGCGCTTTCTGCCACGCTAAAAATATGTGGCAGTATTTTGAAAAGTCAGACAACCAGAATTATGCCATTTGAAAATGTTGCCAAAAGAAACGTCCATTTTCAGGTAACACTGCAGACAGGATATCATTAGAAAAAAACTGCCACCTTTTAGATTTCTCATCTGCATGTTAACCCACGCTTGACTAAATTCAGGATTAAGTACACTGTAGTGGATAGGGTAATCCATTATCATCTATTAACATAGTGATAGAGAGTTTATGGAGTAGACTGTATGTTCACTTAACAGTTTTATATGGTACTTAGTTATGAACAAAATGAATACCTACAGTGTATATAAAAAGTCTACACACCCCTGTTAAAATGGAAGGTTTTTGTAATGTAAAAAATGAAACTAAATTAAACCATGTCAGAACCTTTTTCACCTTTATTGTGAAATTGCAACATATAAAAATCAAGTGACAAACACCCAGAAATGTTTTAGTGGAAAAAAGAAAAACAAAAAACTTCCAATACCCAGCTTTCATAAGTGTGCACACCCTTTCATAATTGGAAATAATGTGGCAGTGTTCAGAATCAACCAATCACATTCAAACTCATGTTGAATACTAATTAGTATACACCTGCCATCAATTAAAGTGACTGATTACCACTGATTATCTTCTTGGTAACATCCAACTGGAAAAGCCCTGAGCTGCAAAGAGTTTACAAAGCAGGGACAGAATCTCACTGTTGAAAAATTTTAATCGGGATAGGGTTACAAAAAAATTTCAAAAGGCACTGGATACATCATGGAACACTGTCAAGACATTAATCAGCAAATGGAGAAAATATGGCATGGCAGTGACATTATTAAGAACAGGGTGTCCCTCTAAAATTGTTAATAAGATCAGATGAAAACTGGTCAGGGAGGTTGCCAAGAAGCTTACAGAAACATTAAAATAACTGAAGCAATTTCTGGCAAGTACTGGTTGTTCCCTACATGTGAGAACAATCTCCCGATTTCTTCATATCTCTGGGCTATGGGTAGGGTGGCAAGATGGAACAATTTTTTTTAAACAACAACAATAAAAAACCCAGTCAATCTCCCAAAGCCTTGTAGAGTAATGTGTTATGGTCTAATGAAAAGTTTAACCTTTTGACCATAATGCCAAAAGCTATAACCATAATGCACAAAAAAACACAGTACATCACCAAAAGAACACTGTCCCCATGAGGAAGCATGGCGGTGGCAGCATCATGCTTTGGGGCTGTTTTTCTTCCGCTGGAACTGGGGCTTTAATCAAGTGTTTAATCATAACTACAAATACCAATCAATTCTGGAACAAAACCTTAAGTCTTCTGCTAAAATACTTAAGATAAAGAGGAATTTCACCTTTCAGCATGACAACAAGCTGAAGCAAACCTCCAAATCAACAAAGGAATGGCTTCACTGAAACAAGATCAAGGTTTTGGAATGGCACAGCCAGAGTCCAGACCTAAATCCAATTGAAAATCTGTGAGGTGACGTGAACAGGGCTGTGCACAGGAGATGCCCAGACAATTTAACAGAGTTAGAATCTTTTGCGAGTCAAGATGTGCCAAGACTCTTGACCTAAAAACATGTAATGGCATGATAAAAAGCTTAAGGTGCTTCAACTAAGTATTAGTTTAGGGGTGTGCATACTTATGCAACTAGGTTATTTTACCATCTTTATTTTAGTTTTTTCCCCTAAAATGATTCTTATTGTTTTTCTGTTCTTCCCTGTAATTTATAGGTTGCAATTTCACAGTAACTGTAGAAAAGGCTCTGACACTGTCTTTGTTTGTTTTGATTTTTTTACATCACCAAAACCCGCCATTTTAACAGGGGTCTGAAGACTTTTTATACCTTTTATTTGTATTTAAGTCTCTCGTGCTCTCACATACATACATACATATATATATATATATATATATATATATATACACACACACACACAAAGAAGAATGCTGTGAATACTGTAATGTGAACCTAAAAAGAAGTAGAATGTTATTATAAAATGAATGACAGGGGTCAGTGGGAGAAAGCAAAAGCAAGCCAGACTAATCACGAAAAAAGAAAGCGTGATCACAGCTAGGGCTGTAGGAGAGGCTAGCTAATGGTAGTGGAGCTGATCGAGACCCAGTAATAAGCACTCTATCTCTCCCTTACACACGCCAAGAACTGACAACAGCTACAACAAAAGTGGAGGGAGTCATGGGTTGGCACAGCGACTCAGCCTGCTATGTTCTAAAAATGTCTTTGGGTCAAACAGACACTCACACACAAACATACACAGAAACACACAAATAAGCACACGCACACACACACACACACACACACACACACACACACACACACACATACACACACACACACACCTGTTGCTAGGCAACAGCAATGCTCTCTTTATCAGGAAGTGAGAGGGATGGAGATGAGGAAAGGAGTTGAAGAAAAAGACAGGATGAGATGATACAATGAGATGGGCAGTGTAATAAAGAGAGAGTAAATTGAGTGTTGAGACCTGAGTCACAAGCTGCAGGCATGCTGAACTGGTGTGCCAATCACAGCCTCTTCACCCTTCAGGGTGTGTGGATCTGGCTATAAGAAACAATCCATAAATACTCACAATATTGTAAATGATATCACTGACAACCAATCTACACAACTCATCATCATCCTGATTTCCAGACAATACATTCAACATCCTGTGCATTCAGTTCTGTACTAAATATTCAGAATCCTTGCACTGACCACAATACATAATTTTAGATTTGTTTATCTGCCTTGCCCTACTTGGATGACCAATGGCAACTTGTAATTTTCTCTTTTCTGTTGGCTTCTTAGCCCTTCTGAATCTGATTGTCTAAAAATTCTTTAAAAAAAAAAAAAAAAAAAAAAAAAGGAATAAAAATAAAGCCCTTCTTCTGCCTTTGTAGTACACTGATCCGAGCAACAAAATCTTATTATAGAAACATGTCTGATACACTAAGGGGCTGGAAAGTTCAATGAATTTCAAAGAAATGCAGATATGATTATATCTTCAAAGCTCTTCACTCTCTCTGATGATGCAACATATGAGTGATACGAGAGAGAGAGAGAGAGAGAGAGAGAGAGAGAGAGATAGAGAGGGGAGGTAGGGAAAGTGGGAAGAGGGAAAAGATTTTGAGAAAACATCATTATGGGTCACGGTGGATCTCACACATACACACACACATACACATTTGCACCTAGGGGCAGTTTTGTGTAGCCTGTTTAGCAGAGGATCAAACTGGGGACAATGGAGCAAGCGTAGCTGCTGTGCCACCGCCCCCACCCCCTTTGAGAAAACATAATAATATAATAGAATAATATAACACTCGACAATACAGCAGACTCAGCTAAACAGACTGAGATTTACAATACATATTGTGTAATACAGGACGGAGGTGTAATGTAATATAATTCATACATTAAATTTTGTTGTTTGATTTTGGGGATGGTGTTCAGGCATGTACACCACAGACCTTAAATAACTATACTTTAAAGGTACAACAATGAATGTAGCTCCTATCAGCTTATGGGGCCAACCTGCCTTTCACTATAAAATGAAATTAAATTTCATTTTCAGCTACAATGAAAATAAATGACTTAGGAGCACAAAAAAGGAACAGAAGACATTGCCATCTTTAACAGCAGAAAATCATGTAACAATTGGCTTTTTTACACAGAGGAAACATTTCTTTTTTATAAACCTATGATTTTATGATTGAATTCTGCTACACAATGTCAAATGTGGTTTGTAAATTTATAACAGCCTTTTAAAAATAAAAGGAAAAAAAAAACAACAACATTCAACTTATATTAGCATCTGGTAAAGAGTATGTTTTCATATGAGAAGAACAGGATGTGAGATGTACTATGTAAGTTGTATGCTTTTACTAGTATTTGTATGCTTTTGTCATGTATGCTCTTACAGGCCATGATAGCTGCCCCAGATACCAACTTATTCCCAGCCCCAAATGACTGAGTTTAGGCAGATAAGAATCAGTTATAAGAATTGTAATGTGGGCCAAATTTACCAACAGTAAGCAGGGTTTATTATTATTATCATTATTATTATTATTAGTAGTAGCAGTAGTAGTAGTATTTACTTATTGCCAATTACCTCCTACTAGCATGACAGCTAGCAGTTACCTATAGTCACACCTAAAATAACGCAAAATACAGGGTGTCCCAAAAGTCTCCATACATAGTGCTGTTATCGGTGGATGTTCGTGGACGTCCACTTCTCGGTTGGTCCACAACAATTTCAGCCTTTCTGAATTTGTTAATAAGTATGGCAACAGTGTCGTGTGTGATGTGCTTGCCATGTTTCCTGTTAAAGTCCACTGCAACCTTGAAACAGCTTCCCGATCCAGCCACGAGAATGATTTCAATATGTTCTTCTTTTGTCGAAGGCATTCTTAAAGGCTATCTGAAAAAATATATATAATACAAACTAAGTATGAAAATTTTTGGAAGACATTTTGCTAAAACGTGTTAATTTCCCGCTATGTACAGTATGGAGATTTTTGGGACACCCTGTAGTTACCCCATTAGGATGGAATTATTAGAAAGTTGTTTCTGAAATATAGAGCGAGATTCAAAATAATAGTAATAATTTTAAGAACTATCTTACCACTGTCGTTGTTTTTTCTTTGTGGCACATTGATATTTTTTTTTGTTCTGCTGTCTGTTGTGCTTCCTCTGTTTTCTGAGGGTTGGTTTCACATTAATCCTGCAAGTTTTTGAACTGCTGCTCATGCAGCATAACACACAAGGACTAAAGCACTATTTGCCCTCTTCCGTATACATTAGCTCACAGATGCTCAACATTAGCTAGTGTCGCTGTGATAGACACAGGAGAGAGAGTATGCCATCCCTCCCACCAGCCAATTTTGCTCACAATCTTGGCAGAGCCATTCTTATGATCTCCTGATGACAGAGCAAACATTGTTCTGTTGCACCACTCAGCAGTCAGTGTCACATTAATCTTTTATGATTAATGTCAGTGTCACATTAATCGTTTGTATCAGTTTGTATCCTCCCTCTTAATAGGACCTCATTACTGTTGTACAGTATGTAATACTACTAACACAATCTCAATGGTCCTCCAAAGAAGGGGGGTAGGGATTACTGTCTAAGGGTTTGGACGTCCAATTAATAACGGTCGAAAGTCGTCAAAAGTATTTTCAAAATTAGAATGGGCAGCAGAAATGCGTTCATCTCTAAACTGCATGGGGAACCCTAGTGCAGTAAAAGTAGCCTGTTTGGCCTGCATTGCTCTGACTGACAGGAGAGAGTGGTACACCATTCTTCCCACTCAGAGAGCAGCTATTTTAAAACTTGTGGTTTCCCAACATAAAGGCAAACTTTTAAACATTTAGTAATGCTTCTTGAGAGCTCAAGCAGCCACATTCAATGTTTTTTCCTGGCATTTAGAATCTAAGCCAAATAGGCCCAAATACATCCAACCATATCTAATACGTGTGCAGTATTTAAATGTTATAGCAAACATGGCCCACCTGTAAGCATGTCCATGTCACGCCAAAGATTTGGTTTCATAAAGTTTGGGGTGTGCTTTAGCCTGGTAGCGAGTTTCGAATAAATTCATCGGCATCATTCAACTTCACAGTGTGGGCAGCACTGGCAATCAGTCACTTGCTATCTGGGAAAGCTCACACTTGCTTGTACAAATCAGTAACAAGGAGATAATTGCACACACACACACACACACACACACACACACACACACATATTCAAATGAAATTAATAGTGCTCAGTCCATTTACCTCAATTTTCATAACTTGTCTCTAAATCAGTCTAAATGTCAAACCTGTCATACACTGTCAACAGGGTGTTCTTCATAACGAAAGCCATGCATTGAATACCTGGTGCTAATAACATGTACGCCCTCCCGCTGATGGCAGCAGCAGATTACTCATACTTCCATAAATACAATATCTGAGCAAATGTGAGCTTGTCAGGTAACTGTCAGCTGCCTGCTCTCCACTGTTCACATTCACATTTCTGTTCACTCTGCTGTCTCCTTCTTTCATCCTTGATGCTGTAACCACTAAACCATGCCAAAGTACTGACAAACAAAACAGACAGAGGTAGGAAGAAGACCCTTTTAGGAGCCATGAAGTTGCCATGAAGGCTGCAGAATTTCACTGGTTTCCTGTTTGAAAGGTGTGTGTGTGATGCAGTACTCCAGACTGAGGAATGCGACACCATAGCCTAAACATCCATCCATCTCTCCTCTGCTTCTCTTTCAAAAGCACCTATATATTCACTCTCACGGGGAGGAAAGCCTATTCCTGTAAACACACACCTCTTAAAGTCTCTAGCTCATGTGTCTTGTGGAGCTAGAGATTATAGGAAGAAATCTATAAAGGTTTTTCACACACTTTTCCTATAACATTCACTGAGTCATTCAAAGTAATTACTGAATAATATTCTTTAACATTAACAACTGAATAATATTTTGGAACATGAAGGGGTTAAATTGATGGAGGTTCTGATCATTTAGTTCATTATAAGGTGTCTTTCAGTTTACTCTTGCCTGTCATGCACAGCTCAGTGAAACAACACACCTTTCATGGCTTCATTTTGTGTTTTTTTTTTACCAAACAATCTTTTCATATTTCATATTTTCAATCTTTTCAACAATGTCTGAGTCAAATGAATGTATAGTTAAAGCTGAGACAGGGCATCACTACATGCATATTTAAACGGTTTTTTGTCTCCAGACCTACAAAATTAACACATCATACAATAGTATAATATTACATATAATATAATATATACATTGCCTCAATAAATACTGATATGAAAACACTGTATTAAGTTGTAATTATGTTTATGACAAGTTTGGTTATCTTGAAGCTGTTTTGTCATTTTTCTCTAAGATGTCATTAGAAGTTATTATAACACTCACAGTGATTAACTACTACTGACCGAGACTTTTTTTGAAAGAGAGAGAGAGAGAGAGAGGGAAAAAAGAAAGCCCACAGCTCTTACCTATCTCCAAGGCAGTTATGCCCATTGATGCCTGTCCCAGTCCAGTCTTCCTCTCCCACTTGGCCTCATCAGGGTGGTAAACTTCCACTGATGCCAGTGGGTTCTGCTGAGCGTCCATGCCCCCCATCACCACCAGCTGGTCCCCCAGTGCCACAGCTGAAGCCCCTGCCCTGGCAGTGGGCAATGGGGGGAGCTGACACCAGCTTTGGCTCTCTAAGTCCAGGACCTCTACAGAGTCCAGAGGCATTCCATTCTCGCTGCAGCCCCCCATCACATAAAGGCGGCCGCCCCACAGCACAGGTGTGCAGTAGACCCGGCATGTACCCATTGGGGGGAAGACCTCCCATTGCAAAGATTTCACAGGACTTACATCCATCTCAGGCACTGGCATGGCGTTATGTGGGCACGGAGGCGACGGAACATTACAGGGCCCAGGCAGCAGGGAAACAAGGCAAACAAAATAAGAGACGATAAGCTAACAGGGCAAATGTTGTCTCTGGAGCAGCAGCTATAGTCAGTTTGCCAGAGGTGTAGAGGTTTACTCTATTTTTGCCTCCACAGACGGCGGAATTCAGCTTCAGGAAATGGCGCAAAAATAGCCTTGAGTCTCTTCTGATATTTTATAAATTTTTGTTGCTTCTTCCACCAGATAACCATTTATATATACAGTACATCACTCCTTTGTTTCACTACATTGGTGGAACAATGGATCAGTTAAAATAACACACCGAAAAACTGACATACATGTCAGAAGTGATTCTCCAACAGGATAGAAAGGCTACGTTCTGTAATTCGGTCAAGTTTCAGGTGTAATTCCTCCTAACAGTTCCCATTACTGATCAGGGGTTCTTGGTCTGGCTTGATCCCCAGTAATCCACAACAGTGATTTCTCATGCGGTGCTCATTTTCTCTTTTCCACAGCCAAAGAGAAGCAGAAAAGCCTCTGGAAGCAGGCAGTCTCTGGGTACTACTAAGCTAGAGGCTGGCAAAGAGAAAGAGACACAGAATGAAAAAATGACTGACAGATAGAGAGAGAGAGGGAGAGAGAATGAGAGAGATATACAGACAGATAATGTCACTAATTTAAAGTGTAGAATTGCCCCCTGCAGTAGGCTCATTCTGAGCATAGCGGGAGCCGCAGGTCCCTGTGGGGCCAAAGTAATCCTTCCTGAGAGACAGCGATCCCCAGCCCTGTGTCAAACAAACCCAGTCACCCACATGATTTGATGGCCAAAGCACTGACATTTACCATTTACTACCTTGACTCAAATAATAAGACCATTGGCAATATGTGTGTGTGTGTGTGTGTGTGTGTGTGTGTGTGTGTGAGAGAGAGAGAGAGAGAGAGAGAGAGAGAGAGAGACAAACGCACACATGAGAGAGAGAGTGGAAAGTGGCAAGCTTCAGTAGTCTGGCCATCTCCACAGGTCAACCCCTCTACAGGGAATCACTGCTCAGAGCAGGCACTGCAGCAGCCTAATTGGGACCTGTGCATTTCTAATTAGTAATCTTATTAAGATGAGGTGTGTGATGGGAACAGCTGTCTGAGACTGAGGAGAGAGAGAAAAAAAGCAAAGAGAGAGGGTAGAAGTGCAAAAGAGACTGCGGGAGCACGAATGGAACACGTGTGGGTGAGGGAGATAGAGAGAGAGTCACAGGGGAATCCTAAGAAGCTTGCTGGAGCATAGCAGTGAGAAAGGAGGATGTATGTGTGTTTGTGTGTGTGTTTGTGTGTGTGTGTGTGTGTGTGTGAGGGTCTATCTGTGATGAACAGATGGAGACTGTCCCCCTCAGAGACAACAGCACTGATGAAGAAAGTATGGAGTAAGGGCTAAGGATGCTGAGTCAGATGTGTTTGTGTGTGTGTGTGTGTGTGTGTGTGTGTGTGTGTGTCTGTAATTAATATGTCACTGATGACAGTGCCCTAAACTATGCGCCAACTGCTTCACTACACAGACAGGCACATACTGATAATGATTAAGCTAGTTCTATTCACCAGAAAGGAATATTTTATTTATAGCATAATAAATAGATAATGTGATTTCTCAAGTGCATTTATCACAAACCATTCGCAAACATATCACAAACTTTTACCACTACCAGAGAGTAATGCAAAGTTAAAAGTGAGTTTAGCCGCAGAAAAAACACTTAAAATGTAAATGAACAGTTACCCAGAGCAAATGCCTCCGTTTACTTTATCTTCAGACAATACTCCACTGAAAAGATCTGAAGCCTTTGTCCTTCATGATTTGTAGGAAATATTTTCCAGATGATGTATTTTCATCAGACAGGAGTCCAGTGGGGTTGGTGGATAAGGGTCTGTAGTCAGCTTCTGTATGATTTCCTAGAAACCCAGAGAGAAACAAAAATAAACACAATACATGAGAGAGAGAGAGAGAGAAAGAGAGAGAGAGACCCTCTGGGAGTTGTATCAACCACTAATTAGAAGTCTTAGTGGGTTACTGTACGAAAACAATGTAGATAATAGGTGAATCTGTAGAAAATGTAAAAAAAAAAATACCCTTTTCACAATGAAATACTACAATGAACACAGTCACCATAACCACTTAGTGAAACCAATTGTTTCACTATAGAACTTGTTCTGAAGCTGATTTACTTCAGAAGTGATGAGTAAGACCATGGACAACAGTGTGCTTTTGAAAAAATAATTAAATAAATAACAGTTTTACAGTGCAAAAGTTCAACAGGACAAAATTATAGCAACAAGACATTTAATGTGTTAAGTTTCAAAAATGTCCCTTCATTATCACCTCTTTTTCATTATCACAAGTACTAAAATGATCAAATAGAGTATATAAAAACCTTATTAGTCTTTGTAACTACATGCAGTTCCTTTCATATCCCTTTCATATCCTCAGTCCTCTCAGTTTTAATACTTGCCTTCCAGTAACACTCCCCAACCCCAACCCTGTACTTTCACTGTCATGTCTCTTCCAGATTGTATACACCACCTTCTTCAAATCAGAGCATCAAGGCAAAACTTAAAATGCACCTATTATGGCTTTTCAAATATTACCTTTCATGTAGTGTGTTATATAGCTGTTTGTGAACGTAAAAACGGAGTTATTGACTCCCGAAAGAAGGAACCGATTCTGAACAGCTGAAACGAGTCGTTAGTAATTCCAGAATTGCTTCATGTACAAACCTACTTAGGTTTGTAACAAAAAACCACGCCTCTAGTCTTAATTTTTTCAGACGGAGCTGAAACGTTATGGTAGTGGGCGTTTCCTTTTAGACACACGCTGACAGCGGTAGACCGATCACAACAGACTGGGACATCTGACCAATCAGAGCAGAGTATGCTCTCTGAAAGGAGGAGTTTAGAATGAATCCTTTAGAACGGATCATTTAACGAGTCGTTTTTGACACTGTGGGGGCGGGAAAGGTCATGCTGCAGTTTAATTATGAGCACATTAAAGTGTTTTTTGACCTTGGATACATTTAAATCTGTTGTATGAGACCTCTAAAACAAAATTAGGCACGTTTCAAAACCATAATAGGTGCGCTTTAAATTACTTTGTCTGTTAGTTTTGCTTGTTTCAAGATACACCCATGTTCCATATTTTAAAATCTTGAAATGATATTTTTTGTAGCAAAATTGTAACATGTTACTTTTTTCACTCATTAACCACAAGGATTGAAAATATTTTTCCATTTCCCATAACTGGATCACCATGTCATATAAAGTAAATAAGAGCACTGTGTGTTGAAATGAGAACTTTTCCTCTTCTGTCCTCCCAGCTAGAGTTATCAACGCTTAATTTTCTCTCCTACTGATTCACCCTGAGAAACACAATGACTTCCAAAAGACTATTTCACTGTTCTGTAATATCTAGTTTGGCAATGGCAACAATATTTTGATAAATTTCTTAGTGAAGGAAGTTAAGAGAAAAGCACATGAGGGAGTGAATCTGGAATGACGGTAAGAGAACATAAAGATTCCTGGGTGGTCGGTCTTGTTAGGAATTATTCTAATTTTGTCTGTATGTTCCACCTGTCTTATTCCTCTTCTTATTCTTGTCCCCCTTTCTTTCACAGCTGCCTGTCTCTCCTGTGTGTATAAATAGAAATTAAATAAAAGGGAAAAATGGTTCCTTTCCAAACAGAATTTCTAAAGCTTAGGCTCCCTGTAGAGCTTTACAGAGTGTCACCAAAATCAGCAGTGATTTCCTCCATATGACAGGTTTGGCACATGCATACACAAAGCCCTGAGAAAAATGCCAGAGGCCACAGGAGTGTGTGTAAGAGTGAGAGAGAGAAGGATAATGGCAGGTAGCCACCTAAATTCCACATTTTTAACGTAGAACTTCAAAGCCTTCTACAAATCAGAAACATTCGACAGTTTCTAAAACTGAAGTTTAGAATAGAAAAAAACATACTTCAGGCACAGTTGAGCTGAACAGAGAAAGGAGGAAGGATGAGATATGATTGACAGTTTTGTTATTACTCAAGGGCACTGATTACAATCTCCCATAAGAGCACATGCCTATGGAGTAACCAACCGGAACTCGTGAATTAATAAGACACTTAATCAACGTGATGAATTCGAATTTCAAAGTAGCCACTTTTTACAAATGACATTGTGGTTATCATGATCCATGAGAAACTTCAACAAAAACTGAATTCAAACTTCTCCAGATACAAAGCAGTCACTACTGATCACTACTAAGCAATGCTGACTGATTGCAGAAAAACTCAAAGGGGGGCAGCAGATAACTTCTTCCCTAAGTACTCTGTTTTGAAAAAGAAAGTGATGAACTGTTTCTTCTTTATAATGTCTCCACATCAGCTTGGCAGAGACTCACATTCTGCCACTGCCTTTCTGCCTGTAGTGTAAGTACAATCGGACAGCTAGAAGAACAAGTAGACCACAGTCTTTCAGCCATCATTATCTGGTGATGTTTCTGTCTGGGCTCCATACCAGACAGGGTGGTGAATCTTCATCATCTGGTGTTTCCTGATTCATCTAAATGAAGCTTTGAGGTACCTGTATACAGCCTCCCCTGCCGGCAAATTCAGTTTGATATTGTGATGCTTGCTGTCATCTATAATTCATCTCCACTAAATTCTGCTACACTCTCACCTCTCTGCTGTGCCAAAATCATTTCACTGAGGCTGTCCCTGTTCAGGATCTCATGTATAAATGAAACGTGATATCATATGATAAAAAAACAAAAACAAACGCTGAACCAAATCTGATGATTGAAACTGATATAATATAAACTTGTTTTTACTGCTACACACATACAGATTATACATCCAAACAAGCAACTGGTGATTCCATAGCCATCTATGGCAGGTAATCTAGAGAGCAATATTTGGTGGGAGGGATGGCATACTCTCTCTCCCTTGTCAGTCACAATGACCCTAGCCAGTCGTGGGTGTCTGAGCGCTCATGGATGCGGAAGAGGGTAGATAGTGCTTTCCTCCGAGTGTTTTAAGCTAGCCTGGGATGCAGCATGACTTGCAATTTCAAAAAGATGCAGAAGCTGACTTCATGTGTCTAAGAGAAAGCATGTGTCTGCATCTGAATATCCCTACTACCCTACTATACAGTAGGCGAAAAGCAGTACGCCAAAGGAGTAGTATGTATTCCTAGTATTCATAAAACAGTAGGTGAGAAACACCCAGATGAACAACTGCTTCTGCCTCAATTCTGCAGTATGGAACCACTGGACCCTGTGGATACTGTGCTATCCCATAAGCCAACGGGACTGGCGCAGAAGAGCTTTCAGAATTAAAAATGTCGGAAGGCAGCACGCTGACTCGTTTGAAGTTGTAGGTTACATAGCAATGCCAACATGGCAGATGTAGTACGTCCTGATTGTATTCATACTACACACATATGCTGATCAATATGTACTTTATAAACGGCCGAGCAGTAGGTACTGAATAGAATGCAGTAGGTACTGTCACAGTACGCCATTTCGTACACAGCCCTCACATCTGTTTTCTGGCTGTCCATAGGTATCACTACAAACATTTTGGGATGCAAGAATCATGAAATCATTGTAGATATGATTTTAAGTAGTGAGTCTACCGTAATGATTTCGAAAACAATAAACACTAATTGGAACATAAAATATAGGGCTTGGGCAGTTCATGTGATGTAACACAGATGGCACCCAGGGCCTTTTATTTATAGTTAAATTATTATTATTTGAAACTTCTTCCCTTTTATTGGGCCTTAGGCAAACATTTATATATAAATCTTTATATAAGCCAAGTAGTAAAAGCTTGACTATCTGCAACCACACCTCTTCTCCTCTGCATGTGTGCCTGTAATGTACAGATCATTCACTCCTATATAAGTTTAAAACACATGTTTGTGTGATCAGAGAGCAGATATGGCTGTAATTTGTTTTGTATCACAATAAAGTCACAGTTAAGTCTATTCTGTTGTGACATGTGAATCAGTGAACAAAATGTATATTGAGTCCTTCTGACAACAAGAAGCAGTATTAGAGAGAGAAGAAAAAAATGGTCAAATACTAATGCAGAAAATGATATTCCCTACAACCAGAGCAGAATAAAGAAAAATAAATAAAAGCAGGGGCAGGGAAGCAAATAAAAAAAAGTAAAAAAAAAAAAAAAAAAAAAGAGAGAGAGACAATTTAAACTGAATACATAAACCTAGCAGAGCTTGTGTGTTTGTTCATGTGTTAAGCTGCAGTGATGATATCTTGCCTTATCATTCAAATGCATTGCCAAATCAGATGCTCCATTGCTCCTTATCCCAACTACTGCGGCAACACAAAAAACTGGAACACACACACACACACACACACATACCACCCACTGTGCTATAAACTTGTGATAAATATAATATTCAGTCTACAGGAACTGCAGCATGAAGCAGCACTTACTGCAGTCTTTAAAAGCTCTCTTTAGTCACATCGCATTAAAAGCTAGCAATGCTCCCTGATGGATTGCAGATATTGAGCTTTTGACTTTTTGTTTTAATCCTGCACTTTCTCATACATTTAGCTAAGTACACTTTGAATAAAATGCTCAGTGTTGTACTTCACTATGTTTTCTACCTGGATTACATTTATACTTATTTTGCTCCACCTTTGCTGCTTGAAAACAGTTCTTCTCATATTGTTAATTTCACATCGGTTGTATTTCCAGCATCAGTTTTACAGGATTATAGCATGTCCAGCGACCCTAATCTAATATTAAACAAGTGAAACAACTACAACCACATCATCAGCCGGTCAAAAATAGGATACAAGTATATTTTAACGATTTAGTATCAGTGTTTTTGGTAGAGGTTTGCTGAAGCTAGCTGTTTCGAATCTCAAAATTCAAGTAAGGACAGCCCTCCATTTAGTGTTCCATCAAAAGCTATAATGTCAAATCACATAGGTAGGTCCGAGTTTCTGAATTATAGGCACCATAACTGTCAGGAAGGGGTGGAAAGTTATAAACTACATGTACTCTTGTTACAGTACTTGAGTACATAGTTCAGTTCAATTATTTATGATAACCATTAGAGAGTAAAAATTAACAATGCATTTAATCCCGGAAGACTATAAATCAGTTAAAAGAGAGTATGTGCAAAATGTAAATAATTCAATTTCAAACCCCAATCAGAAAAAAGCAGTTGTCTACAGAAAGTATATACTTTGAGCGCCAAATGCTTAGTCAGCAGTAGAAATGTCTGAGACAGTGGAGACAGATGAGCATACCTGACCTAATTAATCAATTATCTTCAGTTTAAAATGGTTCAAGGTCAGTAGGCTTTAAACATGAGAATGATCTGCAAATTATGTGAGCCAAAACCCTTGGAGATATCAACATTTCATGGCTAAGCATTCAAACTGCAGAAACATGTACAGGTAAGCCAGATGAATGAGCTAAACAATCTAGCCTGATCTTTTGATGCTTTGCAGTATGAAAGTTCTGTATTAAACATCCAACCATCCATCCATTTTCTATACCACTTATCCTTCAGGGTCACGGGGAACCTAGAGCCTATCCTTGCAATAGCGTGAGTTCAGGATCATACTAAAACAGCTTAAGATATTTCCAACTAAACATATAGAGATATATTTATGGTCATATGTATAATTTGTAATCTTGTTTATTAAATCCATCCATTTTCTATACCGCTTAACCTACAGGGGAACCTGGAGCCTATCCTTGGGAGTATGGGACACAAGGCAGGGTACACACTGGACAGGGTGCCAATCCATCGCAGGATGCAATCACATACATACACTACGGACACTTTGGACATGCCAATTAGTCTACCATGCATATCTTTGGACTGGGGGAGGAAACTGGAGTACCAGGAGGAAACCTCTGCAGCACAGGGAGACAAACTCCACACACACACACCGAAGCAGCAGGGATCGAACCCCCAACCATGGCGGTGTGAGGCTAACCACTAACCACCATGAGCCTTCTGTATTAAACAGAAAAAAATAAACTTAAGATATCACTTCAATGTTCATTAGAGATTGCCTGTTGTGTTCAATATATCGAAGTGATGCTATAGCCTCGAGATAATGCTCAGGATATTGTGTAAAGGAAGTAGCTAGAAACGTGTATGAATTAATATGAGCTACTAATGAACCTAGCATGCTACTGAAACCCCAACAGCATTTGGTTACATTAGCTAGTACTGTTAATAATCAAGGTGGTGATCACTGTTGTCAATTGTTGCGTCAATTGCAGACATGTAAAAAAAAAAAAATCCAGTTAATTATTACTACAGTATCAGTACTCTAGTCAGTGTGTTTTGTACTCTATCCACCTCTGTTGACAAGGAACTAGAAAAAAAATATCTTTATCTTGATTGGTTAGATTCTTGTTGTCCATATTTTGTGTTGTCGCCATAGAGACCAGAATTTTTCCACTGAACATATATTTTATTAACAACTACCAGAATATGTAGAGAACTTCACCAACTCTTCCATTACAAAAACAAATGAACCCACCTTTAGGTTTATCTTTTGCTTATGCTTATACAACTACTTCTTCGTTTAATATATAGTTCTTGAGTTGATAAATAACACTTGAGTTGGCCTTTTCTGTATTTTTGCACTACAGAAAGAAAAGGATGAGTAAACATTAGAGATCCAGTGGGAACACAGCTTCTTTGTAAGGAGCCTCTAGAGATACAGACTTCTATTTTCTTCTCTGAGGTTCAGCTTCACCAATTCATAATTCTGTCCGACTGCAGAACAGCAGTACCCAATGCATCTTCCCTCTCTCTTCCCCTCTGACCCTCCTGGGATGGAACCTCAAGAATAAACACAGATACTATTCTAGCCCTGGGAACATAACTAAAGGGGAAAATAGCTCTAGGGAAATATTGCCTGGGTGAATTAAAGAGGGCTGCACACTCTGCCAGAGATCAGCTCAGTTGTGGACAGGGTTTGAGATGAGCTTTTTCACTCAGAGGCCAATTTGGCAACTAAATTTTTAAGTTATTCAGAACTTCTACTAGCCAAAACAAAAATATCATAAATAAACTAGATTATCGAGT
>JANDJT010000050.1:15425985-15461897 GCA_024331685.1 Stegophilus panzeri
CACAGCCATTAATGTCTAAACCGCTGGCAACAAAAGTGAGTACACCCCTAAGTGAAAATGTCCAAATTGGGCCCAATAACCATTTTCCCTCCTATACACACACACACACACACACACACACACACACACATATCTCTGACCTATTGGCACCATATATAAAGATAAAAACAGGGGTCTAATTATAGAGCTTAATTCATTCATTCATTCATTCATCCCTTATCAGCAATAATGTTAACTTGGTCAGGGTCATGGTGCCCTAGAAAAACATTTCTCTAATTAACATTGGAATGACAAAGTGACAGCTCCAGGGTAGTTTTATTATGAGTCTGGTTTACTGTCTGTACAAAAAAGAAAAAAATCCATAGAGACCAATTCCGTTTTTAAGATGACTCAGGTATATATTGACATCAGTGATCTCCAAGCAGTATTTTAATGCAGAAGTACCACAGAGACTAAGACACATCAAGATTAATTGGCTCGCTGTACCTACAAGGCTGCATGCACTTGGTCAATCCATTTAAGTAATTTGTTCGCTGTAACAAAAAGAACGTATTACCAAGAGAGTGAAGATTTTTTGTGCCATCGAAACATATTCCTGGAAGGATCAAGACTTTACTTCCCAATTACTTCTAACCACACTCAATTCACTTGTGCTTTGATACCTATATTCACAAGTTTATACAATATCAAGCAATGAGAACAACTTAGTGAAATAATCAGATTTGCAGACATGCTAATGAGGGTAAGAAGAATGGCAATCACTATTCCTGGAAATTGAGCATGAACATAAACCTTCTTATTTGTCCTCAAGTCATTAAGCAGAAACAGAAGCACAACACATTTCTCTATGCTGTAAGCAAGACTGCCGAAGCTCCAACTGCAAGCTAATTATGCCACGGTACCTCATTTAGGCTGTAATGAGAAAGCTCAAATTGCTCCAGCAGGCCATCATCAGAAAAAGCACACAGGCTTTGGGAGAAAGGAATTCAACATAGCTGAATGAAACTTAGAGACTGACAGAAACACACAGAGAGTGAGAAACACACACAGAGAGAGAGAGAGAGAAAGAGAGAGAGAAAGAGAGAGAGAGAGAGAGAGAGAGAGAGAGAGAGAGAGAGTTTTACAAGCAGTTTGTTAAAAACAGTTATTTAAAAAAATAAAACACACTACATAATTTTAACTACCTTAATTCACATATAAAAAACAACTCATCATTAAGTACAGAACACATACCGGCATCACAACACCATTCAATCTTAAAAACATTGATTGCATTCATCAGTTTGTAATAATTGAAATCATCAAGAATTCTTCATTTGAATATATTCTTAAAAACTGATACAATGTGCTGTTCATTTCTCTGTTCTATTTAATTTCTTCCGGAAATGTAAATCACAAGTTTGGCTTGACCAACAATAAAGTTCATTGATTGACACTTACATTTCTTTCATCTATTATATTTAAAACCCAGTATGCTTTGTAAAAAAAAAAAAAAAAAAAAAAAAAAATCCATAATAATGAAAAAGTCTACGAGATCAAAGAGTGGAGTGGATCAAAGAAAGTCTGTCACAATTTATAAAACAATGGAATATTGTTTCTCTCTTGGAACAGAAAGGACAATTATCATTTATAGTGGGATTCATTTTTGTCACAAAAACGTTAACAGCTATGGTATATAACAGCAAAATTCTCCACTGAAGATCACCTGCCCTTTTAGTCAGTGGTGGTTTGTATAGTACTCTCCATTCTGGTTTAATTTCCTCTACCACTCCCAGTTTGTCTCTCCACACCGCATCAGCTCTGTCTTTTAACGTATGTTTATTAATTATCTTAACAATGCATCTGTATAGCACCTTTCCTTTAACTGTACAAAAATCAACATTCAGTTTTATTCAAACACAACAGTGGACTATTGTAAATGGAAGATCAGGTCAGGTATAATTCTGATGTCTGGGAAAAAGTCATTAGCATCAGGGGAAATATGACCCATACTGTATCTCCCGAGTAGAGCTTTTTCTTTGCATGGAGCTCCAATCCGTTTACCCCACTTAAAATGCTTTGTGCTAGTGGCTTCCACATTAGACTATGAGGTCCCATCAGTACTCTGAATGAACTATAGATGATAAATTGCTCCTCTGCTGACAAGATTAACCAAACCTTGACCCCCTTCATCTCTTGGCAGGAAAAGAACGATTTGAGGGGTCCAGTGCAAATTGGCCCAGAAAAAATTAACCCACTCTCCTTGAAGCTTTGTTAAAAGTCCAACAGGCAGCTCTAGACAGGCAAGTTTATGCCATAGAGAGGATCCCACCAGATTATTGATTGTAAGTGTACAACCTCTATAAGACAGTTGGGGAAGTAGCCATTTCCATTTTTGTAAATGTCCTTTGATTTTTTTTTCAATCATATAATCATTATTACCTAAAAAAAAACCTTTCTTCCAGATTAAACCTCCAGGTAAATTGGGAGGTCCTCTATCCAATCACCTATTAAAAGGGCCTCACTTTTTTCCCCAGTTGACAAATTTTAATCCCATGATGCTGAGTTAGACTATCAAAACTCCTAACACCTGGAGAACTTTCTCTAACAAAAAAACTACTCTTTTCCAGCAAGTAACACAAAAAATCCTAAAAAACAAACAAACAAACAAACAAAAAAAACATATAAAAAAGTTAGAAAGAAAACACACTCAGACTCACCACATGCTCCACTCACTCAACAAATGCTCACACATGCGCAATGAGAGAGTGAGAGTGAGATGGAGAGAGAGATGGAGAGAGTGAGAGTGAGAAAGATGGTGTAATGAAAAGACTGAAAGGAAATACTGTTGTATTGTATTACGAAAATACAATTATGTTGTAGTACAAGGTGAACTACATGTCTCAGGTGCAACACATTACTTTTTGTATTATTTCTGTCACAGGTCATTTCTACTGCCAGACAGATAGAGGTGGAAACATTGAAAAGAATACAGAACTGATTTTGGGCCTCGATTTCTATCTAAGAACTGTTTTTGGAATGCATGGTTTATGGCAGGGGTTCCCAAACACTTTGCAGCCAGGAACCCTTTACTATAGATTTATTTCAATTCTTTAAATTAGAGATGCACCGATGTATCGTCCGATAACCGGTTATCGACCGATTAAGGCAATTTTCCACGCTATCTGCCATATCATATCGGCTGATAGTTTGAAAACATTGATAATCAGTGCCGATTATATCCTGTCAATCAGAAGAGGGCAGGAAAACACATCGATTTCATACTGTGTGTAAAGAAGATGTCTCTTGTGTGGAATGACGACAAAACTGGAGTTTGTAAGCTCTGCACTGCTAAAGTTTTACACCGGACGCTGCAGCAGTGAAGCGGGAGTTTCAACATCGAGTCAATTTTTTTTTTATGCCGCGCTGCTCACACTGAATTAAAGCGCCAGTACACTGCTGAAAGATTTAAATGAAGATGAGTTGACAAATAAGTATATATTGCACAGAAAAATATATTTGTAGAGGAGTATAGTTCATATCCAGTTAATGTTCATTTTTAAAAAAGTTTATATTATATATTACCAGTTTGATGTTCAATGATAAAGTAGAAATGCTTTTGTTTGTGGTGAATGAATGTGAGACTAACAGGAGGTTGTTTTTTTTTTAGAATTCAGTCAATTAATTCTGTTAATATGAATTAATAACATTAAATAAGTTTGGAAATCTTACTTTAATCTTCAGAATTTAGTTCATGTGTTAATGTTAAGTTGAGTAATGTGTGTTTTCTGTTTATAAGACCGGTTACTGTGAAACAACTTGTTGAAATGGAGAGAATAAAGTTTTTATTTGTATTTACTTCAGAATTGTGGAATTAATTATTATTATTAATTTATAAGAAGGCATAAAAGGCAGAACTATCAGTATCGGCCGATATCACTCTGAATAATCGGTTATCGGCTGAGAAATTTAGTATCAGTGCATCTCTATAAAAATATTCTGTCTAGCCATAGACACAGTTTTAGACAACTGTAAAGGTGGCAGAATCTCTCCAGCAAAATATTCTCAACAAAAAAAAAAACACTCTCAGAATCCCAGGGTTTTGATGCCAAAAAGAAGGACTTTATTAACAAGGTAACAAAGTTAAGTTAGTCCATGGAATAACTGCCAGACTCAGTTTCTGAATGCTCTTTTATACAGTGTCAAAACACTTATCTCTTCAGGTGGGGCTCTCCCTGAATTTTTCTAAACCAAAACACATTGTCTCTTACTCACTTGTAATGGTTATGCAAGAGTAGCCAGTTTATTTAAACATATAATCACAATTGTTTATACTTAAGTCTCAACAATAATAATAGTAATAGTAGATTAACTTGTTATTTTATTAACACACATGATTACTTTTTCATAGCTTATAAATTGATTACACATGATTGGATTATATTTTGATTAATGAAAAGATTCCATATCAACTGTCTTGAAGGTTCTTGTAAACAATCCTTCTCACTGTAGAATGTTGAATTTTTAAGTTGTTTGGAGATGGCCTTATAACCCTTCCTAGATTGGTGAGCAGCAACAATTGCTTCTCTGAGGTCATGGCTGATGTCTTTTCTTCTTGGCATTATGTAGAAACACACGTGAGTGTGCCAGAACACCAAACTGCCAAAAGTTTTGCCTTTATAGAGATAGTCACACTTCCTGATCATTAACTAATCTTGTTAGTTTAGTAACATTAGTAACACCTGACTGCTAATTAGTCTCTTAATGATTATGGAAGTAGTAAGGGTGTACTTATATTTCCCCAGCTGGTTTCTGAATGTTGGTTTAAAACCATGAGAAATAATTCTATGTTAATTCTCATTTAACTAGAGCAACTCTGGAAACTAAAACATGCTACAGTTTTTTTGGGGGGAAAAGCAGTTTAATCTAACAATTAATGGGTTCATTAAGCATAATATAATTCATATATAATTACATCATGGTCCTTGATGGCTTTCTTTTATTCTTAGCTTCGCTTTTAGATTAACTATTCATTTAGACATTTGTGGCAACTGCAAGAGTGATGAACTGATCAACTACTCATTAACTTCTCAACTGGTCCCTGAATGGGCCATTAAAGCCTTTTATTTTTTATTCTTTAGTATTCTTCCGGTATTATCCACCATTAAACTATTATTTTATTCAAAGACATCTATCTTTATAAATCTTGTCTCCCTTTCCATCCAAAGGCATGAATGCATTCTGTAAAAGGCTCAAGTTTGCATGATTCGAATTCATTTTATTTTGATTTAGTCAAGATTTAAATATCAAACATTTCACTATACAACAAGTTCATCCTATCGACATCTATGTTTTCAGTAACAACTCAGATTATGCTCTTTCATGTTAATAGTGACACATTGATTTCTTTCTCCAACATATGGTCATCATGAGTGACGTGTACATGCGCTGCCAGAAACCATCTGCTCTCACCAAACACTGATGACCACTAGATGGCATACGTCACTAAATAAAGTCTTCATATCAACCTACAATAAATAACTAGGTTTAAAAAATATGTAACTGCAATACAGATAAAGATGTTCAGGCATTTTATGTAAACCATGTATACATGCACACCATAACATAAGGTCTGAGTAATTAGTTTTTTGTTCTTAAAGGACTACTCCAACCCTTTTCAACCTAATTTCCATCTATTGCATCTGTATTGTTTGTGCAATTACTGCAGGCAGGAATTTTGACACGTTTCCTTGTACTGTTTACCTACTGCCTCAACAAATGCCCTTTATATAGACTTTCATTATTTCAGGGTTTTACAGGAATTCATTATTTCCTTCCTGTTCCACGAATGTCCCAAAAACTTGATTCCTTTGATTAAAAAAAATAAATAAATAAATAAAAAATTGCCAGGATAAACATCTCTTGCACTTTAATTCTGTCTAAATCAATTAAATTATCCTGATAGGTGTGTCAGATTGCAATTTGACTTTGACTTTTCAAACTGTTCTGCCGAATAGCAACCACAATTAATTAATGAACATTTATTCAATGTATTGCATCCAAAAGTGAAATAAACAATGAATTACAAAAAGATACAAAGAGACAAAGATATATTGGGGCATATGCAAAAGTCAGTTGAGGCTTTATACATGTATCTGTCATTATAATAACTCACTGTTTGTAAAATCTTAAACATATACAACGATGGCACAATGGTGCAGCAGGTAGCATTGCCACCTCACTGCTTCAGGGTCAACACAAAATCACCACAAATATCACAAACAATATCATATGTGCTTTTATTGGAGGTGGAGACACATTCTGTTCTAATATTTGTTTTGCCCTACCCAACCACCTCATCAACCTTCCAACCAGTTCTTATGCTTCTGGCCACCTTTAAAAATGGCTATCATAATCAAAACCATCATTGCAATTTAATTTCCCTGTTTATTACTTTACAAATGTTGTGACCTCTGAACGACCACTGAATGAAAAATCTAATTCAGATTAAATTTTTTTAAAATTTTGTACCAATAGCCACCCATCAGTGCAAGTCTCAAAAATAATATTCAGAGCATCTCTGGCTCTCTGGAGGTGTTATGCTGTGCCAGTGGTGCATGATGAAATTCAATCAATGCAATACTGATGTGCTGTGACAGCAATAAGAACCTCAGGCTAGCATGACCAACTCTCCAAACATCTGCCAACTACTCAGGAACAGCAGGAAATGGGTGGGAGTTGATGCTGAAAATTCAATGTATGTTATACAGACGCATTTCCCCTCATCATGTACCAAAGCTGTCAGGATAGTTTAGGTAAAAAAAAAAAAAAGATGATCTATGAAACCTCAGGAAACAGTTGTTCAGGAGAAAGAAACAGTGAGGGAAAGTGTGAAAGTGTGTAGACCGTAAGTGAAATGGATGTGAAGATGTGAAGAGGAACAATGCCAGAAGGGATTAAAGCAAATACAGAGAGAGAGAGAGAGAGAGAGAGAGAGAGAGAGAGAGAGAGAGAGAGATTGAGATTATTTGGATTCAGCAGGAGGGAGACAAAGCTGGGTTCAGAGATTAGTACATGTTTTACTGCTCTGTATATTAATTTAGATGATGGATATGTGTCTCATATGGAACACAAGCTGAAGAGGACTACTCTGTGGACAGTGACTGATTTGGATTATAATAATCTTTAACTTTTTTTTTTAAGTATTAATAAGAAATGAACAGTGGAGCAACCAAAACGTGACTGTTTGAACCTCACTTTGACTGTATTTTGTGAGTACTGCTAAGTATATATTATTCTGGTCTAAAAGTGCATATTACATATTGTATTATGCATATTGGGATTGCCATTTGGAAATATCGCAATCTGGAACATACATAGATTTAAAAAAAATTTTGTTCATCCAAGATTCTAGATTCTCTATTGTATTATTGGTCCGTGGAAGCAGAATGACCTCTACAGCTTGGTTAGTTCTGACTGCTTTCTGGTTCCACTTGTCTGAGGCTAACTGTCCTCCAGGGTGCCTGTGCACCTCGGACATTGTAAACTGTGGTTCTGTGGGTATGGAGAGATTTCCTTCTGTATTACCCCCCACCACTTCCATCCTGGACCTCAGCCATAATAGGCTCAAATGGCTGGCACCAGGCACCTTCCATGGACTGGCCAGGCTGAATTTTTTGTGCATGTCTCATAACCAAATCTCTCTGCTCAGCCCTGCAGCCTTCCACAACACCAGCACTCTACACCACCTTGACCTCTCATCCAACAGACTGCAGATGGTGGGGAGACACCCTTTCCAAGACCTGCTGGGGTTGGAAGAATTACTACTCTACAACAACCGCATCACCCATGTGGAGAGCAATGCTCTGATGGGACTGAGCAACCTCAAGAAGGTTTACCTGAGCCTCAACCAGATTACAGACTTCCCTTTTTTCTCCTTCCGTAATCACAGCCATCCTAAGCTGGTCACTCTGGACCTCTCCTCTAACCGCATATCACGACTACCTCTGGATGATATTGTTCTGTTGCCTGTGACTGTACAGAGAGGCTTGTTCATCCATAATAACAGCTTGGTATGTGACTGTTCCACATATCGCATGTTTTTGCACTGGGAGAAGGAGGGCTATGAAGCTGTGAAAGATTTTAAGGACGAATATTCTTGCCGGATGTTTGGAGAACCACTCATCTCCATCAACTTCCTCAACAGCCCTTGCATTTTTGAAAACTGTACTATTGAAAAGACGATTTCTTTAATCTCCCCCAAGGCTGACATGATAGTCTATGAGGGGGATCAGGTCAGACTAGATTGTACTGGTACACTCAGTAATGTGATTCTCTCTTACTCTTGGGTTATTCCTCACCAAGACAACATGACTTATTTGATTCAGAATGGTACTCTGCGGCTGAACAAAGATGGCAGTCTGGAGATCCTATCTGTCCAGCTGAGGGACTCTGGAATCTACCGCTGCCTAACTGTGGACACGGTCAGGATGATTAACGAAACCCGTGAGGTGAACCTAACTGTAGATCCTCAGCGTTTGCGAACAGAGCCTTTCAGCACAGGATACACCACCCTGCTGAGTTGCACCATCACTCTCTCGCTCATACTCGTGTATCTTTATTTAACCCCTTGTCGCTGTGGCTGCTGCAGAGCCCCACCAATCTCACCAACAATCTCTAACTTTGGGGAGGACCGCCAGTCTCTGGCATTCATCTTTGGGGTTTCACCAACTGCAAGCCTGAAGCTGATGGATAAGTCCAACCCTGATAAGCATTTGGTGTTCCTTGAGCCGCTCGTGGAAGAAACAAATGGGCACCTTACAACAGATTTGAAAGCTGACTAAAAGAATGTGAGGATCATATGCAGCACATAGCTACAAGCACAGCATTTTTCAGGTTTTGTGTATGTTCTTGGAAAGGTCTGATAATCTTACAACTAGGTATGCAAATGTTGGAAAACTAAAATGTTTTTTGTTTTAGACTGCATTTCTATATCCCTATAAAACAGTTCAGAATGAGCTCTGATAAATAGCTATGACTGTTGAATGTGTCTATGAATGTGGAAAAGAACACTTTCAATATAATTACTTTCTGTTATTCCTCTAGCTTCTTCCCTGGTATGACTTTCTATTACAAACATCCATGTTGCTATGAAAGTGTCAAACTGTGTGACGCAGAGGGATATATATTGCTTAAGGTTTTGATGAAATAGTCTTTGACTGGCACATGGCAGTGTAGGAGTGAATATATGGCAAACAAAATAACCACCAGGGATAATCCTCTTAATCGTATGCTTTGAACATTTTGGCACCAATATAGTATGATTGTATGTAATCACACCAGCACAGGTCCCTAATTGGGCACAGGCATGGGATGATGTGTTGGTATCTTATCATTTAATGGTGAATCAGATGAGAACCTTAAAGCAAAACTCATCATAACCATGCTTGTGGACTCTAAAACTTGTCTTGACTCATATGAATAAAATTTTCAGATGATCTAATCTACTCAGATATCATTTAATACCTTAAATGAATCTTTAAAAGATTCTGAAGTTCAGTAACTATGTATTCTAGAGGGTCTGCTCAGACTCTTCTGCCCATTTTTCCAATAAACTGGAGGATAAAGATCAGCCAATTACACCGACACAACCGTGCTCACTGATCTTCGCAATAACATAGCCAACTGCTGTTTTATAACGTGAATATGCTATAGCATGGGATTAAATTATTCCTGTCCCTCCTACACCACAAGTGACAATATGCACAAAAACACAAACTGAAAGAGAAGCCTACACACACACACACACAAACACACTCACATTGTTTTTACAGTCAGCTGCATGAGGACACCATCAATAAAGATAAAGCACTTTAGATTCTCTGTTAAAGTACGATTAGTCATGTCTCATTTATTCCTATAGCTTTAGTCATGCCCCTTGACAACATTGTTTGAGTACCTTTGTTATTAGAGTTTGTAGGTTTGATTTAATTAGTTTTGTTTAGGTCAGTCAAGTGTTTAGCATCATTTGCTGCTGGCTTATGTTGTGATTTGTCACCATGGAATCAATGTCTTTGAAGCTCATATTTGGCAAGCATGCAGAGACAAAGCTGTACTTAATTACATAACAGTCTTGCTCATAGACCCCTTCCCACACACACTTCATGCACTGCATTGCAGGGATGAACAGATTATCTGAGCAGAGACACAAACAGGTCAGGATTTATGGGATTACTCCCAGGATAAAGTGGGTGTTTGACCATTTTCAAGTTTTGCTTTATCCTCTTTCTATTTTCTCAACTGTCACAAAATGAAAGCGCAGATGAAAGTGAGCTGGGCATCTACTCGTATGTAAACCATGCAAATACAGGTGAGAAGTTTCATAGTAGCAAAAGCTGGTTTTACACTGTGCGCTTTCAGCATTCTTTCAAAATTAACTGTTGCTACACTGTATAATACAAATAAAACCTTGGCCAAATTCTGTAACCAACTGTGAGATAGTGTTTTCCATGTCAGATTATACAATGAAGATACTATTGCAATATACTTGCAATTAAAGAAAAACTATTACCTTCTGCTTAGTGTTAATTCTACATCTAGAGAAAACATTGAAAATTCTGCATAAATGGATTTTTTAATAACTGAATAAAAGAGGACATTGAAAGAGGCATTTTCTCTGCTGTCACGATTCAACAAACCGCTCTTCTTTTAAATTCCACATTTTGCTTAAGTATTGCTATTGGCAGTACTGTATGTGTAGCTGTTCCATGAGTTGTATGTCATCCTATGTTGCTCTTCTATTGGTTGCATTTGTCTCAATTTGCATACACCCTTACAAAACATCTTGCAGGGAATGTAGTTCTTGTGAAAGGATTTTTAAAGTGTCATGCAGGAATTGTGCAGGTATTACAAAATCCCACAGGTTTCAGTCCAGATGTACCTAAAATATTCTGCCAGGAGTGTAATATGTCCTGTAGGAATTCTTAGAACCTGCACAAAAAATTAAAAGTTCATGAAAGAGTCCTGCAAGCCATTGCATGGCTTTAAACAGTTATTTATCATACATGATTATTTACTGTGTCCACACTGAGAAATACAGCCTAATGCAATATAGTAGAAAAGATCTGATAATATGATGTACAGTACTATATTTGTTGAACAAATGTCCCATCATGCACAACTAATAAGAATTTGTCTGCTGTACCTCTTCTGTCACTGTCTCAAAATGTTAGACCTTATCATTACTGTGCAGTAAATTAAAGTGAAAAATACACATATCTCAAACGATACTGCTTGATCCAATGTGTATGTTTGATGTCATTTAACTTAAGTACAAAACAGATATTTGAATTGAACAAATCCCTCCACATCCCTCCAAAACACATCCCCTAGTAGTGTGCGCTCTGAGGCCCTCTGGAGGCTGCACTCCCTTCAGTTCATATGCCAAAGTTATAGCTTCCACAAGCCAATGAGAGAGGCATTGCTTAGAAATGAAGAGCTGATCATTCCCTCCTGAAAAGGGAGGGCACTCGTCCCGAAGGGCACGGACCGAAAACAGAGCATTCAACCTCTGATCCTCCACAAAGGAGAAGGGAGGTGGGTGAAAAACAGAAAACTCAATCACCTCACAGGTGAATGCTGGGAAGCATTTGGCATGAAGGCAGGGTTGGGCCTAAGAAAAACCTTATCTCCACTGAGAGAATTTAGTGGACGAGGAATGAACAGTGTGCGCATGTAAATCACTGACATGTTTGGCTGAAGCCAGGACCAGGGACAGGGTCTTCATGGACAGAAGTTTAGGGGAAATGTCTCCCAGGGGCTCAAAAGGTTGTTTAGACAGAGCCTCCAGCACCATGGAGAGGTACCACTCTGGAATAGCTCTTCTAGTGACTGGAATGGAGTGGCAATCGCCCTTCACGAACCTGCGAACAAGGGGGTTTTGACCCACCGTCATACCGTTGAACCCAACATGGCATTCAGCAATAGCCACTAGGTAGACCTTAACACGAGCTTAACACCAGATTCATGCATGCAGTTATTGCAAGCAAGGGATATGAAACCAAATATTAAGTGTTGTTTACTTTAATTTAATTTAAGACTATCTGTGCCTAAACTTTTGCTCACCTAAATATTGGGTGGTCTGTCACCAAAGGTGGCATGTTCTAAGTTGATTAACACATCACATAAATATCAGGAAACAAGAGCTGAAATTCTGATCTATCGTCTCATTCATTTTTTATTTCCAACCCAAATGTCTTCAGTGTATAGTAAAAACAAATGAATTCAGCTTGCTGTTCGAATACTTTCAGAGGGGACTGTATGGCTGGAGCGAAAAACGGAATCAGAAGCACAGATTTACACTATATGGGCAAAAGTTTGTAGACATCTGACCATCACACCCATAAGTGGGCCTTCCTCAAACTTTTGCCACAAAGTTGGAAGCACACAGTTGACTGGAATATCTTTGTATGCTGTAGCATTAAGAATTCTTTCATTGGAACCAAGAGGCCCAAACATGTTCCAGAATGAAAATGCCTTTGCACAAAGTAAGGTAGATAAAGACATGGTTTGCCAAGGTTGGACTGGGTGGCCTGCACAGAGCCATGACCTTAACCCTACTGAACACCGTCGAGATGAATTAGAACGCCGACTGCACTCCAGGCCCGTTCACCCAACATCAACATCTGACCTCACTAAACCTCTTGTGGCTGAATGAGCACAAATCCCCACAGTCACTGTTCAAAATCTAGAGGAAAGCCCTCCCAGAATAGTGGAGGCTGTTATAGAAGGGGGACCAGCTCTGTGTTAATGCCTATGGTTTTGTAATGGGCACATAGAGGTGTGATAGGCAGGTGTCCACATACATTTGGCCATACAGTGTAAGTGAATAGTGGGATTATATTGGTGGTATCTTTAAAGAAGCAAGATGTTTCCTGCTGTGTTTTAACATTAGTTCAGGTTGTGCTTTCAGTAGCCACATGCTGTCTATCAGACCATGCCAGTCCTATTGAGAAGTCCCTGAAGATCTGAATGACACAGCCATTGAAACTTTTTTCAAATAACTTCTCCAGTGCATAGCTCTTTGAGTTTTCCAGATGAGCGCTTAAGTACAACAACGAATAAAATGTGTAATGCTGCTCTGAATCACTCTCATGCAGACATGAGCTTTTCTTTTCTTCAAAAAACTAGTGCTGATTACTCATTCATTCGCAAACACGTAGATTTAGTTGAACACATACAAGAGGCAATATATTGATAAAATGAAGACACAAACGTTCTCCCCGCTTAAGAGAAATTTATAAAACAGAGCAGTTATATTCCAAACCTACAAAAGTGTAAGATTAAAAAATACATCCAAATAAAACAAAATCATCTCTGCATGGTGAAACTTAATTCCAATGCTGCCACATTCCTCCCAACTGAGAGGAAAAGCTGCCCTCTTTTGGCCAGACAGCAAAAGTGTGCGAGATTCAACAGCCTCAATACGATTTCTGTAAACAATGCTTTGAAATGTATTAACATAAATATAAATAAAAGAATCTCAGGGTAATATACTCAACACAATATGTTTGATACAACCTTGTTTAATAGAACATTTGTACAACCAAGAATGTAAAAAAACAAAACAAAACAAAACAAAAGCAGCTAAAATGAAGAGTGATTCACTTTTTTCTTTTTAAAAAAATATTGTCTGCGTTTGCCCCTTGTTCACAAACCATTTTGAAAATTATAACACACAAAAAAAAAACATTGAAAGGCAATTACATTTCTTGGCGATATAAATATAGTGGTCTGAACAAGGTTTCAAACAACTCATTAAAGAAGAGCATTTTTGAGTTACACGATCCTGGTCGCAGTCTGATTTGTTGATCTAATGGTACAAAACCAATTCTTTCTTTTTTTTTTTTTTTCCTTAAATTTAAATGTGCTCTTCATGTTGACTATATACATTCTGTATGGCAGTAGTCTGTAAGTACTGACTGCTCCCAACCTTTTAGTAAGTGTAGTCTGAGTAGTAATCCTTTGGAGGACCATAGCCCCGGTTACAGTGCGTTCCTCCCCACATTGACCCTCTGCCAGGTCTGGACCTCATGGGCATGGGGGGCATTCCTCTACCTCTGAAGCCTCCACGTCTGATGTCCATAAGCCCTGGAATGGGCCCTCGAGGGCCAAACATGCGGTTCCCGCTGTGTGGGATCGGCCCATGTGGCCCTCCTCGGCATGCAGGACGCATCGTGACTCCAGGCCGGGGTAGGAGCCCTCTGGGGTTGCAAGGCATGCCCCCTCCAGTCATGCCTCGGGCATGTATCATGCCACGGGCATGTGTCATGCCACCTCTGTGGCTCTCTGTGCAAGAGTCTACTGATGTCCTACTGCCCTGACTGCAGGGCATTACACTGCCCGATGTGTTGCTCTTCTCAGTACCTCCATCCTGGTACTGTAATGAGGAAGGCGGTGTGCCAGACGTACTTCCATCAACTTTATTATTAAGAGTCAAACCCTCGCCAGGCCCTATGCATAATCCTTCAGCTGACGCTGCACCTTCATTCTTCCCAAAAGGTGCCGTGTTCACCCCCGAAGCATAGCTGTTCTGTGCCCTTGTTGGAGCTGCCCAGTTATACATGGGTGGCACAGGGGGTGTGGGTATGGGACCAGGGAATACAGGAGCATCTGGGTAGCCGGGCAAAGTGCAAGGTATAGAGGAGGAAGAAGAGGAAGCGAGGGCAGGAGGTTCCATGGCTTTAGTCTGTGTATCTTGAGAGCCAGGCAAAAACGGCTGACTGTCATCAAGAGACTGAGTTTGAGCCTGAGGCAAGGGTTGAGAGCAGGACAGCCCATCCGGATCTATGTCGTCCCTGCAGGAGGTTTGGGACAGGCCCGGGGGAGCATTGTTAGCAGGTGGGTTCACACAAGAAGAGTTGGGGTTAGCCTGATTAGCAGTTTGGGACAGGGGGACAGTGCTGGCAGGGGTTACACTCATGCTGCTCACTTGGCTGTACTCCTGTCCTTGCAAAGTCGAGCATGCAGGTGAAGAATAGGTAGAGCTCATGTGATAGCCAGGAGAACCGGAATAGGGGCTCCACTGTGCCGAGTTAGGGTACAAGTAGCTCTGGTGCGGGTTCACACCAAAACCAACCAAGTTGTCCTCCCCCCCAGGCATGGATGTTCCAGCCTGCTTAGTAGCTTTATACTGTGAGATGGCCGCCTTGAGAACGTTGTAATCCACAGAACAAGAGGACAGAGGGACTGTTTTATGTGGGTCAGAGAGAGGGGGCAGAATGTCCTCGCTCACGGGTTGAAGAGGTAGAGTGGCCTGCTTCTCCACTGCCCTGTCCTCCGCTTGCACGGTTGCATCCTCATCCGAGTCTAGGGACATGTCCTCCTCATCCATGCACGAATCTGGCTCTGCTGGAGATGAAAGGCAATGATAGCAACTTACTTTTGGGAAAAAAGAAGAAGAAAAAAAAAAAAGAAAGAAAAAAAAAAAACCCACACACATCATATAAACTGTTAAACTCTGGAGTACTGAGATTATAAATTAGGCCAATTGTAGGCTTGAAGAAAGATAAATAAAAATGTGAAGTAGGGTTGTGTAATTAACTGGATTTTAACTTTCAATATGGGGCAAAATAGCTGTGATTTAGCCATTATTGTGCAACTCTAATCTGAAGTGTGATTGTTGGAGGGGGTTCCAGAGATAAGGTGATACTCTGGAGGTACAAAAGAAAGAAAAGAAGAACAATGGCATAAATCAAAACAGCAAGTTAGATCTGCTTTCAGAAAATAATAAAGCAATTAAAATATTCATTGTGGGATTCAATGCTTCATTAACCACAAAGTACACACCGTGGCGGTTACCTGGAGCTGGGACAATGGGCAGGGAGTCTTCAGCTTGAGTCCTGCTTATCAGGCTCTCGAAGTCTCTCATGATGTCATTCAAGCTAGTTGTGATGATCCCATTACTAGAGAACTTGGTCACATCAAAGGACTTATCTGTTAAAAAAAAAAAAAAAAAAAAAGAAAGAAAAAAAAAAAAAAAGAAAAAAGGGAAAATACTTCATGCTTGAATTCCTTTGATAGCATTAATAATAATAATAATAATTAAAAAAACTAAATAGAGGGATAAACAGGCATGGGGTAACTACATAGGATTAAAGACTATCAGTCCCTCCAGGATTTTGCGATCACACAATGCAAAATCAAGGAAACGCCGCAATATTCGAGTTTGCAATTTTTCAAAATTACCGCAGATTTTCCACAGACTTGCCAAGACAGCATCACAACATGCAGCCAACGCCACCTTCGATGCACGTGCGTTGAACATAAGTACAGCTAAAAGGTTTCATTTACCAACAAACATCACTGCAAAAGACCGTGCAAAACTATGTTGTGCAACTGCAATTTCACCAATTCAAGTAGTTTTCCATCAAAAAAACCCAACAACTTTTGCACCGTCAATTTCGGGGGAAAAAAGTCGCAGCAAAAATCATGCATCACAAAAAACCTCAGCGAAATCCTGGATGGACCGAGTCTATTACTGTTTGAGTGTACCTGTGAGGAAGATGACGTGTCTGAGCTGTGTGTGCTGAGCCTGTAACTTCACCAAACAGTCCAGATCTGGAGCTTGTCTTGATGGAGCATCACACTCGTGGTAAGGCAAGAATTCCACCAGGTGCTTCTTTTGATAAGTTGTCAGCAGATTTAACAGATCCAGAGCTCCGCTGTTTGACCTGTAAGAGCAGAGGAAGAGCATTAGTCTGAGTCGGACAGCATTGGCAAAGAGAACTAAAACAGGAATCAGCATCTATACAAATGACAGACTACTCTCAGTGTTATTTGGTCTTATACACTGAATGTCCCGTTTGAAACGAGGCCTAATAAAACAAGCATGCTACTCAAATCAAAAATCACTTCATTCATAGAAATATAATGATGGCAAATAATAAACCACCTTCTAAATTGAATGGTGGTGTAGTAGTAGTAACTCTGCTGTGCTGAAGACACTAACCTGCTGAGCTCTTTCAGCTTCTTCTGAGTCTTACAGTGCACCTTCCACTTCCATGGCATGCTCTGCTCCTCCAAGAACTGTAAGAATGCCTGAAGCCTCTCTGCAACACCAACATATGACATTAAGCCACAGGCCAGAAACTGCCATTTGAAAGGTTAACGTAGATGTATGACTACTGACTTAAAGTTTTAACACTGTAAAATTAAAATGTTTAGACAGAAGCACTTTCTTTCCGAACCAAAGAACAAGTGCCAGCCACACAGGCATGCATACATTGGATAGTGGCAGAATTTTAACTAACCTCTAGTCAGTTATCAGCCCTTATTTAGATTAAATTTGAACAGAGGAGGCAGAAAGCTTCAATTCAACCTCATAAATAAAAGACTTTGACCCTTTCCAACCCAGTGAAAGCCTTGATGGTTCTCTTTATCCAGTGTCAAGTACATACCTAAAGTGATGAAGTCTGGGTTCAGGATGAGTTCGTCTGATACGATTAAGCCTCCAGACATAAAAAGCTCGTTGTAAGTGCGATTTTTCACATCGTCTAGATTGTCCACGCCAGCAAAATACACTGTCGACAACTTCTTTAATGACACCAAGGCTGGAATCTAAAAGAGCATTCAGAAAGGTTTAGAAACACATGCTTCCTGAATATTTAAAAGACTTAACGGGTGCTCACTGAATTTGTAAATGGGTGTGTGTGTATGGGTGTGTGTGTGTGTGTGAGAGAGAAATCTCTCTATATATATCTAAAATAAAACAAACCTTGTGAACATGAGAAGCTATGTCTTCATTCTGAATGATGACCATAAACTTCTGCTGACAGTTGTTTTCCAGGTATTTCAGAGGACTGCACTCAATGTTGCCAAGGTTTTCTAAGTAACCCTGTGATGAATTGAGACAGCCACATACAAGACATATAGTTGAGAACAGCAAACTAAAAATAAAATGTCAGAGTACAATTAGAGTTCAGACTCCTACCTTAATCTCAGTGCAGAGTTCATTTTCCTCTTCATCACCTCGCTGAATGTAAAACCTAACTGCATTCATTTGCATGATCTCTACTAGTGTGCACAGCACATCTGGTTTGAGCTGACCAATCACGTCACTTCCTGATGCACCTGACTGGGCTGGTTCAGGGGGCACCTCTGGTACCAGTGGGAGACCAGTGCTTACTGTGGGCATGCATTTGGGACTGTCTGCAACATTTGGAACCTTTGTATCGGTCTTCTTCCCTGGGTGAGATTTTCTGGTAGGGGAGGGCTGTTTCTTGGGGGCAGGAGGAGGTGGAGTAGGAATAGGAGTAGGTGTCGGCGTCGGGGTTGATGCAGGTGTTTGTGGCTTGCTGGCTGCCTTGGGCAAGGACTCCTGCGGTTTAGCCTTCGAAGCTGACTGTTTGGAGGGAAGGACAGCAGCAGGAGTAACAGTAGGAGGTGTAGTAGGTGCAGCAGAAAGAGGAGCAACAGGCAGAGGAGGAGGAGCAAGAGCAGGTTCAACTACATCATTTGGAGCAACAGGGTATAGAGGAGGAGGAGCAGCAGGTGAGCTAATCATGTGGTTCATCTTTTCGCACAGCATGCTGATGTAACCCTGTACCGGCAGAGGTGAGATGTATTTCGAGACATACGGAGAGAAGGTGGACTCCAACACGCTGGGCACAGTCTCATGCCAAGGCAGTGCAGGCTGGGAAACGTAAAATATTTGCTCCCTTTCCATCAGCTTCTGGACGTCTGTGCAGAGACACTGAAACTCCTGGTCCAGGATGGAGTCTAGCGTTTGCCCCTCTGCTGGTACTGATCTGTCCTTCACTGATGTACCTGATGTCCCTGCCTCACCCTCTGTAACCGGGACTGTGAACAGAAAAAAAAAAAACAGGTTAATTAAAGCAAATTAGAGAAAAAAAAAAAAAAGATCCTATAAGTTGGCACACTTGAATATCAAAGGCTTTCAAAAAAAGAAACTGGACTACAAATAAATAAATTCATTAATTAAAAAAACAACAACAACAACAACCTTGACCGTGACAGAAGTGAGAAATTACTGATACCAGTTATGAAGGTAAACCCTGCATTATCACAACCACATCTTACAGATGTGCAAATTATCAGTCTAATTAATCACAACACGTTCCACAAATAAAAGAAAAGTAATTTCCATCAGTAACATAAGACTGCAGACATGTAGAACGAAAAAGATCACTTAAAACTCACAGGATAACGGCAACTCGTTTTACAAAAATAATTTAATGCGCAAATAAATGTTATGCCGTTTATACTTTTGTAATCATGCTTTCCAATCAGAATAGAAATGTGCAACAAACTTGAACTACAAAATAAGGGTAAGTCGTACCTGTAGAGGTTGTTCTCTGCTCTAAGCGGTTATGACTAGCTTCAGCAGGGAGCGGCACCTGTTGCTCGAAGCTGGAGGACGGACTGCACAAGTCCATACTGCCAATACTGCATGCCGTCTGATCCTACACAACACAAAAACAGTCAATCTATTTCAGTGCTTGTTCATTAAAAAAAGTACAAAAATAAAATCTCCACACATACTCATTAAGTGTATATAATATTTAAACCCTCCATATAGCAGGCATGTGCTGATTGTTGACTATAAGATACATTATAATAAATCATCAGTCATTCATTTATTAATTTTTAAACGCTTTAGCCTGGTCAGGATTGCCGGAGTGACAGCTATGTTAGGTGGCTCACTGATTAATATAAGACATCTATTTAAAAAGAATAATAGTTTCTTTATCTATATTGAGATGCTAAAAAGAGAGACTGTGACTAAGCAAATGGGATACAACTGAGGAATGTCTTCTGAACCCCTATAATGATATAAATCCCAAACCTCCAAGTAATCCAGTGGGACCTGCTCGTCCTCTGTGTGTCCAGCTCGCAGGTTTTGCTCATAAGGGGTGGTGGGTTCGGCTGGCTCGCATGGCTGCTCGGGTACTAGGCTCTCCTGGACTTGTGTGGGCAGCATAAGATGCGTCGTGGTGGCAGAAGTAGCAGAGCTTTGAGAGACCTTCTTCAGAGCATTGATAAAGATCTTTAGAAGAGTCTGTGTGTCCTGGATGGGTGTGTTGTGGCTAACTTGCTCACGCAGGTCTGTGTCACACATCCCCATGTTGTCCATCACCGCCGACAGAGACATGGATGTTTCACCCTGAGGAACTGCAAGATGCAGGAGAAAGAAAGAACACACATTTTTAAATTCACAGTGTATCTGGGACAAGCAGGTGCTCCACAAGCTGTGCATTTTGCCATTTTTGATCTGTAGCTCCACCCCTATGTGCTTCAGGCCTTCCTGCATCACAGGGGCTAACACATATGTATGCATTAAAAACAGATCTTTAACTCTGAACCTGAAAATTAAAATGGTTATGTAAGTAATTTCTAAAATCCAGCATTAGGTTACAGTCCATGTGGTTAGAATATTCAGATTTGGCCTAAATATGTGTTGAGGGAGGATTAAATTAAGAATAAAATGGTTTCTTGTATAGAAAGGAGATTAAAATAAAAAAAAAAAAAAAAAAAAGCAAGCTACATGGACTTACACAAACACAAACACACACACACACACACACACACACACACACACAGTGCCCTCCACTAATATTGGCACCCTTGGTAAATATGAGCAAAGAAGGCTGTGAAAAATTGTCTCTATTGTTTAACCTCTTGATGTTTTGTTAAAAACAATTCACAAAAAAAAAAAAATACTCTGCTCTCATAGATATCAAACAAATGCAAACAAAACACAGGTTTATCAAAAAAAAATTGTTAAACATAAAATGTGCAACAATTATTGGCAACCCTATGAATTCATATGAGAAAAATATATTTGAAGTATATTCCCACTGATATTTACCAAGGGTGCCAATAATAAATATTAGTGGAGAACACTGTGTTTATACATATCTACATATATACATACACACACGCACTGTTTTTGTAAGTGTGAGAAGATCTGCATCTCAAAGCACAAAGCACAGACAGCCACTCTCTGTGTCAAGCTATGGAATCTCACCTCTCCCTAGCTCTCCATTGCTCACGACTTCCGTCTTTAGGTACTTGCTGGCTCCGGCGGAGATGTCATCCTCAGGCCTCCGCTTCTGCCCAGAGGGCTCCCAGTCCTCGCTGCGCTCCCGCACGCCTCCATCCTCCTTGCCTAGTCCCCGTTTGTGCAGTTGGATCAGTTTCAGCAGCTTCTCCATCTTCTCTTTGTCATACTCACCCTGCAGCTTCTGAGCGCCACCACCACCATTGGATTGCGTCAGTCCGGTCCTGGTGCTGCCCGAGCCACTCCAGTCAGACACAGGACTGTATTCGTCAACCATAGCAGGACCACTGTCCTCCACGTCCTGCTGCAGGCATGTTATGGCCAGTTGGAACTTTGCAGGTGCATAGACATACGTATTCAGCACTGAGTCCAGGCTCTTAGGTCGTGGTGGTGGGAATGGCCCAGGTCGTTCGTCCAAGCTCAACCTGTATTCGGGCAAAGAGAAGAGCCGTCCTGAGCCTTGTTCCCTCAAACTCAGATAGTCCATAGCCTGGTTTTTCACTGCACTCGCCAGATCTTTGGGTGGATTGGAGCGCAGTTTATAGAAAGAATAGTGCAGGGCAGGAGCAAGGGTCTCTAGGTACTCAGTGATTGGGTCTTTGGGCTCTAATGGAACCAGAGAGTCCACGTGTAGGCCAGTGTGCTTGGACACTTTGGAAGAGATGCAAGAGAACATAAAAGCAGTCAATAATAAGAAGGGGCAACGAAATACAAAACCAATTCTAAATGATGGAGGCTCATACTTACTTAACCTGCCTGTGATTCTTGATTCTTGAAAAACAAAAAGTGCCTGTAATCCTCTGTCGCTTCTCCCTCGCTTCTCTACATTTCAGAAAGGTAAAGGAGAATGCCATTGTACGGTGTAAAACAACAACAACAACAACAACAACAACAACATGTGTGTGGCTAGAAATATGCACCAGGAGTGTACCTTTAGAACTGTGCAGGTGAGATGATGACAGGAGGAGAAGAAAACCTTTTTCTGCCAGTGGCTTCACAAGAACCTGGAAAAAAAAACATAGAATAAGAATCTACAAAGTCTGCCAAGAAGCTTGAGGTTTTATTTTTCATCAGTAGAGACATTTTGACAAACTACAACGAAGGAAAATTTGGAAAGAAGAAAAGATAAGGGAGCAAGGAATTTCCTCTGTCTATTTGCATCCAGCTATAATATAAAAGCATGTGCACTTGTTAGAAATTTTAGAAGCACTAGAACAAACTTATTGTAAATGATACGTCAGCACATTCTTTGTGATAACCATTTACAAAAGTAAGTACACCCTTAAAAAAACAAAACAACCAACTCACCATTTTTTCCTTCTCCAATTTGTGTAGCAGGCCAGACAGGCAGTTTCCCTGCTTGGTCTTAGACATGACATCAAACAGGCTGCAGTACATCCCACATTTCATTGCTTCCATTGAAAACAACAATAAATAATACAAGCCATTACGTAACAATAACACAAAAAAGACACACACACACACACACACATTGCATCAGAACAATAACAGCTTGAAATGCTGTTCCTCAAAACAAATTAAGATTGTAGAAATGACAGCTATCAGCACTTCGCTTTTCTTTTCATCATAACGGTTATATGATTATTTTTTTTTACCCTCTTGTGTTCCATTATATGCATCCCAGGAGAGCAGTGTAGAGGGAATTTTCCTCTTCACTTGATCAAGGTGCATTGCCATACTTATGTCAATTTTGTCAGGGCTAAAAAGGAGGCAAAAAAAAAGCTACTTATTCAGTAAAATGCCACTTAGAAAGACACAAGGTGGATTTAAATATCTGACAGAGAAATCAACATCATCTAACTGAATTGTATGTAATGTCATTAGCTGCATTTAAGTGTCTCCATTTACAAAAAAAACCCAAATAATTACAATAAGGGCCACTTACAGTTTGAGGGGCAGAAAGGGGAGATTGGGTGACCGGATACACACGTGATACAGCTCTTCTCCTCTGTTCACTAATGAGCCACTCCACACTGTATACCTGCGCCATCCTGCTAAACACAAGATTCCAGTCAGCATGCCTAACACACTTAACATAAAGAATAAGGAAGTTTAACGCATTCATAAATAAGAATAAGATAAATAACTTTTCTAGAAAGCAAGAAAAATCTACAATTAATACTGCAAATCACATGCTGACAGACCAGATGGAAGCAGCTTACCTCTATGTCCTTCATACACACCACTGCTTAATCTACAAAAGATGAGAAGAAAAATAGTTTAAACTGTATACGAGATCCTTGCAGTTCGTGAACACCAACTGAATAACCAGCCTGAATTAATTAAACATGTTAGAGATGCAACTATCATTATATAATCGACTAAATAACAATTTTAACATGGAATAGTTTGGAATATCTAATCCTAGTGAAGGAGAAATGACCTGGAAATTGCAATCCCACTGATTCTTGCGTATTAATACAACACAGAAGAGGTCCTGTACCTGTGAGCAGCTGTGGCCGACTCCTTGCCTTTGTACTGAAACGACACCACAGCATAGGGACAGACGTGTCTGGGTCGTGACCTCAGCTCCTCAAACGAAAACTCATAAAAGTATTGCTGCAAATGACATGGAAAAAAAAACCCAATACCACTAAGCACAGCTATAACATGTAGCAATAATTCAGGCAAATGCTGATTTATTATATAGTAATAGAAATAACCAATGCACGATACCTGAGTGAGCTCAAAGGCCCTATATGATAACAACGAATTGACTTTGCTGGCGTTTTTGTGCACGTGGCAATCAAACTTAGGTGTAGGTTCCAGATTACTCTTGGGCATATTTTCAAATATGCTCTTTAATCTACCCTGCAGATCAAAAAAATAGGCCACAGACCATTTGAAAACAATAATATATATACATTACATTTCAGGTTTGAAATATAAATCAGAGAAATATTACCTTCATGACTTTAAATATGATTATGTCCCCAGAAGCACCTGCTTCGAACGGATTCATTTGCAACAAATCTGAATATTTTGAAAGGTAAACTCCTGAAAGAGAGAGGATAAGAGAAAACAATCCTGCTAGTCATAAAACTATCTATAAATATCAAATATTTACAAAATATTTTCCATTCCACCTCAGGCAGAAAATCCACAGCAGAAAGGAAAAGAAAACAAAATGTGCACAGATTTGCTTGATCTTCTGCTGTTCTTCGTGCTACAATACTTTGGTGAAACCAGGTCAAGGGATGACAGACAGAGGCACCCGTTTACAATTTGCATGCGCCTGGCCAGCAAGTACAAATCTGAGAATATTTGTCCTAAGTGTTGGGAAAGCCTTCTGACACAAAGAGAGTATGATTTATTATTTGCAAACAATTGTAAGCATGGAGCAGATAAACACAACTCTGTTTGTTTGTGCAAGCCCTAACGTTACCTTTAATAGGATTTCCCAAATTGTTAATACGTGCATGTCCCACTGAAAGGCCCTTTTCACAGATCCAGCGAGTCTGCAACAAGAGGCACAACTGTTACACATCTTTTTACACCATTGAATACAGGCTCAAAATCCTATACTTCCTCACAGGCTCTAACACACCTGATTGTACGCTTTAATAAATGATCAGATCTTTCATGAGCTCGTTCAGATATGTTGACACACACAGCTAAAAATGTTTCTCTTAAAAACTGAAAAGAAATGTCCAAGGAGGAGTAATGAAGGCTTGCTTAAAATATAGTAAACTTCAGTTTAAGTTAAAACAAAAACACATGATTTACGCAGACACACATTCACCTGCTAGTCTCACCTTTTTTGCATCGGGCAGCAGAAAAGCATAGGAGTCAGTAAGCTCAGCATCTGTCCGCCCAGCTTGCTTGAGCTCCCTTTTCTTCTCAACATACTGGACAAATTACAAATGCACATTAGATACATGTTCAGCTAAAAGATAAAAAAGTCAGTAATGTAGACCATAGCAAGAACAGTAGTCAGAACTTGGCCTCTCACAAACTATACTTAATTTAGCCTGTGACATCATGGACTCAAACTGGAATTTGTATGTGAGGGCTGGTCATAAACAGATTACTTTACAAAATGTCCCAATCAGAAATCAAGCAAACTATCAAACTGGTTTTTAATCACTATAACAACACAGACCTTTAAATAACGTCCTAGTGAAAACACATAGCTGATATCTCTACCACCTGCAACTACTAAAAAAATAAAAAAATAAATAAAAAATAGACTGAGTGCCAGTGTCACTGGAAGCGAAAAAGCGATTCCCCGCCCGGCAAAATGTATTTTCACTTCTCACTAAGAATTAGTCCATTATGTTTAGTAAGATTGCAAAAGCAATATTTAACAAGCTTACCTCTTTATCCAGGAGCTCATTGTGAATGAGACACGCTTTAGTGTAGGTGAAAGCTCCTCGAGATGAAGCATCCAGATATGAGGAAGAGAGGAGTTTGTAAAGCTCCTCAAACTCCCATGACTCTGGCACTAACTGCTGTCGCAGACCTGGAGAATCAGGAAAGAGAACAACAGCATAAGAGCATGTCGTTCAGGGAAGCCAGTATAAGAATACTGATACAATAGGATGAAAAAAAAAGATGACAACATAAAATATATCAATATATATTTATTTATTATACACACATATACATATATATACACATACATACATATACATATATATATATATATATATATATACATACATATATATACACATACATACATATACATATATATATATATATATATATATATATATATATATACACACACATACATATAAAAACTCTATAAAAACTCTATTTTAAAAGTTATTTTAATATATATCTTTATTTATTGTACACACACGTACATACATTATATAATATAATATATATATACACACACAATAAATAAAAGTATATTTTAAAAGTTATTTTATTTCTTATACACACACACACACACACATTATAAATACATAATCGTCCTTTGCTTGCGTTGAGTGCTGCTGGTAAATAAGTAGAAAATGTTGTTGCATTATTATGAATCTAGAAACCACTAGAGCATGTGAAAACAACAACCACATCTCAGTCATGTTAGCTTAAGGCTAACAGTAACGACACAAGAAGTGCTTTTAATAACATGACGTGACATGACATTTACAGTAGCTGTCTACTGATTAGTTTTGATTCAGAGGAACGGAATCTGTGCTGCTAATAATAATAATAATAATAATAATAATAATAAATATCCAGCCATTTTGCACTGATTGTTAAAGGGTCAAATCAGAGCTGCACGGTCACATGACTTAAAGTTGGGTCAGTTTCTCGCGGAGGCCTCTTAACTTGCCCATGGCTGTCTGGTTTGCTCTTGAAACCGTTTTGAGCCGTTAAGAGATTGGGAGATGTGTTACATTAGCGCTACGTGAGCAGTGTCAGGGCTGAATGAGGAGTGGCAGGAGTGCGCTCCAGTGGGGTGACACAAATGTTGTCTTAACTACCGATGGAGCTATTTGGCTAGCACCTACTTAGCAACTCAGCACGGCCAGGCTCAAATGACGAGACAGAAGTAACACAATGTAATGTAGGACATACAGAAACTACTTGCATATAAGTAAAGACATGCGCTGTGAGACATTTTCTCTGGTGCTTCCCGTCTTGTATTGGAGCATTTGCTAGTTAGCTAGCTAACGTGTGCTAACTTACATTTGCATGTGGTGGCTGAACGGCTCAAATTAACGGCTAATTACACAAGTCCAAAACAAAACAGCACTTGTGTATGTGCAGTAAAACGCGGTAAAACACAGGGACAGTAGCTAGACAAAGCCGGTAGCGGTTACTACGGTTAGCAGGCATGCACAACAGACTATGGAGCACAAGAAGCCCAGTTCGGTTTCAGGAATGCCAGTGAAGGGGACACAACCTTTGCGCTCCTTGATCTTCCGCGGGATTTGGAAAGTCTTCCTAGACCACTCCTCGGCTGATCTGTGCAGCGCCGACGGTGAAGTGCTGCAGTTCTTCAAATCTGACAGCCCGCTCTTCCGCCGCTCACAAGCATCTTGTTCAGACATTTGCTCGTCTTCGCATCCAGCTTGATCGCCATTTTGCTTGGATGTAGTCGTGGTAGAGGCTGACAATTGTTCCTGGCTCTCGCTGCCGTCCAGACACAAGCCGCTGGTCTTGATGCCGTCCCGCTCGTATTTTCTGTCTTCGTTCAGATTGCAGGCCATTTTGGCCACCGATCACTTCGTCGACTGGCGATGAAGTTGGTTTCAGCGCCGCTTCACGGAGTAATTCTCCTTCTCAACCAGCCTCCGCCATTATGCCTCTGACGTGCGGCTTCCCTGCGCAGCGAAAACTCTGGCGTCACTCTGTTTACAAGTAGCCGAGTGCCACCTAAAGGCCAAAACCGACACCAAAGTCTGTACCAGTGGTTCTCGAAGTGAAGTGAGGTCCAGGGACAAGGCCAAGAGGTCCGCAATTAAAAATATAATTGATACAGTGGTGGAAATCACAACGCGCCAATATCCAAGATATTTATTTTTTCGTTATTGAGTTCCTATAGTTATTAGCTCCCCCCCGTCACTTCAATTGAATGGGATTTATCTGAACTTCAGTTACTCAAAAACAAGTAGGCCTAAACGATGTAATAAATAAATAAATAAATAAATAAATAATGTCTTACGTGAGTGGAAAGTTCAGGAATAAAAAGCTATATGGCGCTAATAGATAGCCAAAATAAAACTGTACTTTTACAGTTAGAGAGGTCTCTGGATGCAAAAGGTTTGAGAACCCCTCTGTACATCACAATGATATACTTCATCCTTTTTTTTTTTTTTTTTTACGTCAAAATGCCAAACTATTTTCTCCTACCTTGTACTTGCACTCATTGGCTGTTTAATCAGGAACGTTATCCTGTCATGTTATATCCAGAGCCTATACTGTGAACACATCCTCCTCAATTCACCAATAGCCTGAATCTCCTGTTTGAAGTCCCATATGGCCCTTTCCTATTAGCCCAGTGTCTCTAAACTCTGCCTTGTTGCTAGTGATCACTTCAACACAAAGAGTAAGAGAACTGCATGCTTTGGAGGTAAGCTTACCTTGCATGGTCATTTAAACCTGGGGTTTCTCCACAAGGCCGTATTACCCAATTTTGTAAACCGATTGATTGACCAAGCAGCATTCCATGAACCTGCAGAGTGTTCTTTGTTGTTCCCAGTGCATATCCTACAGTATTACTTAGATTGAATGGCAGCCATCCAAACCTCAGATCAAACCAGCTGTTTATCTGTTATGTAAACTGGCTGACTGGATGGTGGGCATCATCACCATGGCCTATAGCAGGCTGGATGCTATGTGCCTACTATGATATCCCACTCCATGAGGAATGTCTCCTTATCTTCACCCCTCCCAGTGGTATGAGTCTGGCGGTCAACTTAGAGCACCTTAAGAGTGAGTCCTGTGGACGGTCTGTTCCTCATGACATCATGACATATGTTGTCCAGGTGATTCTTGTGTAGATGTAACTGTGGTTCTATGAATCTGGATACCTCTAAGGGTTCCTTGTCATTCAGAACCGACTCGTAGTACCAGAGAAAATGTGTTTAATACATTTTGGGTTTCCCAAACATTTTGGACAAACAACCCCAAATGGCCATTATGAATTTTCTACAACTGCAAGCCTTGATCATCCTACATTTTTGAAAATTCTGATTTACAATTTAGACTTACTGTAACATTTGAACATTTTGTTATGTCAGTAACATGTGTACCATAAGTGACTAAAAACCAATGAAATATTCCTTGCACTAGCTTACCTGACTTGTGGCAAGGGTAAGCATGCAGTTATGGACACATACACACTGGCGTTAATCAGGCTAAGGAGCTGTTTCTCTTTTAAACTTTCTGCTGTCTTCATGATTGTATATTCTGCCATGTCATGAGCTGCTTCTCTAATTGAATACTCTGACCTTACATTCAGAAGTCTTTACTAATCTCGAAAATTCAGAAGACTGGTATGCAAAACAGATCTTTCCTTAGGTTTGAAGGCTACATGAAAGGTTTTAAAAATTCAAACAGTAACTGTAATAGGAAAACCATGTTGTGTTAGTACACAATAATGGTTTAGACTAGACAAATATCCAATTTGAGACAGAACACTAGTAGAAGTACAGTATTGTATATATAAAGTTATGTGTAATAAAGTGGAATGAAACTGGAAAAAAGTATTGAACACGCTAACTGAAATTTATTTAATACCTCGTGGAGAAGCCTTTGTTTGTAATGACTGCTTCAAGACACTTCCTGTGTGAAGAAATTAATGGGTCGCAGTATTCAGGTGTGATTTTGGCCCGTTCGTCTAAACATATTGTCTTTAAATCTTGTTCAATTGGATTCAAGTCAGTTGATTGACTGGGCCATTCTAACACCTTAATTTTTTTCCTCTGAAACCAATTGAGTTTTTCCTTTGCTGTATGCTTTGGATCGTTGTCCTGCTGGAAGGTCCACCACATCTCATCTTCATCATCCTGGTGGATGGCAGCAAATTCTTCTCAAGAAATCTCCATGTAAAGGGCTCCATTCATTGTTCCTTCAATTATATGAAGTCTGCCAGTACCATGTGATGAAAAACAGCTCCACAACATGATGCTTCCACCTCCAAACTTCACTGTTGGTATAGTGTTTTAAGGGTGATGGGCAGTGCCTTTTCCTCTCCAAACATGGTGTGTAGTATGACAGCCAAAAAGTTCAATTTTGCTCTCGTCTGACCAGACTATACTCTCCCAGTATTTCAGAGGCTTGTCCAAATGAGTTGTAGCAAACTTAAGAAAAGGCATGTTGAAGCTTGTTTAAAGTAATGGAGACTTGCGGGGTGAGTGTGAGCAGTGGAGTGCGTTGCCTATTGTTTTCCCTGTGACGATGGTACCTGCTGCCTTCAAGTGTTTCTGGAGCTCTTTCCGAGTGATCCTTGGCTCTTGGGCTACTCTTCTGACTATTCTTCTGACTCCCTGGTCAGAAATCTTGCTAGGAGCTCCTGTGCGTGGCCGGTTGATGACGGAGTGATGTTGCTTCCACTTGCAGATAATGGCCGCAATGGTGCTTACCGGAGGATTCAGAATTTTTTAAATATGTCTGTATCCGATTCCATCAATATGTTTCACAACAATAAGGTTGTGAAGGTCTTGAGAGAGCTCTTTGCTTTTACCCATCATGAGATGTTTCTTGTGTGACACCTTAGTAACGAAAAGCCTTTTTATAGACCATCAATTTACTAACCCAGCTGATATTAATTTGCACAGATAGGAGGTATAATTACTTATGGATTTCAGCTGGTTCCTTGCCTTACCTTGCCTTGGAGAACTGCTTTTTCTTAGCGTGTTCAATACTTTTTTCCTGTGTCATTCCACTTTACTACACAACTTTATTTATGGACTTTAATGTTGTGAATTATTTATATTTCCAGATTTCTTGAGTTAATAGTGATGTCTGGTGAAATTTTCATGTGAATAGCCTCATTGGAAATATATTTACTGAAAAAAAATTTGACGCATTCAATACTTATTTCCCCTACCGTAAATAGACAGGGAAATTTGTCCAAATAAAAACATTCCAGACTGGAAGGCAGGTTTCTTAACTGGGTTCTTTTCAGCTACGTAATACACTTGATCTGAGATGAAGGCTTATACTTTTTTAAAAATAATTTTTAGAATAATTTTCACATTATTTGTACTAGTAAGAAATGAAAATATTTACTATTGCTCCTTTATTATGGCCTTGCATAAATAAATACTGCATTGCTGTTTGCCTGTCAGTAAACTATGGTTAAAATATACCTGTACGTTACATTGTACAAAGTTTTACCATGATAAAGAAATAATCCAAAACCTATATTCAAAACAAACAAATGATCCACAATAAACAATCAATTGTGGCATGTGGCAACAAGTGGCATGACAATCAAAAAAAACCCCCAAAAAAACTAAAGACAATGAACATGAAATTTTTCTGTATTATTCAAGTTCTGCCATGCTTCCTTTGCTGTAAATATCATACTCTTTAAACCGGATATAGTCCTTCAGAGTGTTTGGCAGAGGTAAAAAGCTGATAAAAACTGGAGCCCGAAGGCGCAGACGACCAAGGCACTCACGGATCTTAAGACGGCATAAATGCTTCAGGCTTCGAGTGTTTTCTGTAACAAAAGTAAGAACGTTACTGTATTATTGAGCTAACAAACACTTTTGACATCTGGTTTTGGGGATTTATAATTAATTATAATTATGTAATTTGAGGTGACAAATCTGAGTCCTTTATTTTTTATTTTTCATGCAGTTCACCAACAATCATCCTTTAAAAGTTCAAGAAACAGCATATTTATATCGCTGATGACACACCTTGAATCTTGCATATTTCTGGCCACTGTTTCTGTTCTGCCAGGATGCTCTTCAGTTTGGAGCAGAAGGTGACATGGTCGACATAATCCAGCAAGATTCTTACCACCTGGCCTGTAAAGTGCTTGAGCCAGGACACTGTTATCACTTCACAGAACTGCAGACAGAAATATTGTGTTATTATTGTTGCTCAGTGGTATGTGCAGGTTTTTAGGCATGATGTGGCAAAGGGGGGAAAGAAACACAACTAGAAAAAAGCACTACTTAATTATGTATAGGGCAAGGCCCCATCTGACCTGAATATGATCCTTGGTGCAAAATAAATAGTCACATCACTATGCTATCTTCACAGGTGTTCTGTAATTCCTAATACCTCAGCCAGATATGCATTTAATTGCATAGTATAGACCCCAGTTGTTATTTGGGTTGGGGTGGAAAGGGTAAGTTATTTTAAGGATGGCAGCCACTCTCCTGTCATAAGGTTTTGTTGCATATTAATAAATGCTAAACAAGTTCTATTACACCCATCCAGACAGGGCTATCTCAAGTGGGGTGCAGGGCACAGGGCAATATTTTTGTTATGGGGACCAGGCTGAGGCAATGCACCTTGTGCACATACAAAAAAAAAAGCTATAGAACTGAACATAACCAGTGTGCGAATGACAACAGCATAGCAAATTAAGGACAAAAGTGAAAGTATCGTAAATATCATAATATGAGAATTGACAGTGAATAGGTGTACACACGACTTAGACAAGACAAATATTCCAACCAATATTTCGATATAATTCTATTTCATAGTACTCGAGAATCACCTGTTGACATACAAAGTAGTATTTGCAACAAATACCGCTCTCATGGAGCAATCTCTCCCTGGAGTATTCTGTTGGCTCTAAGTGACAAGGTAGTTATTCAGCGTTCATGGAAACACAGACATCTGTAACTGGCATTCTATTTCACCCCTCTTAACCACCAGGTGCAGTGAGAATCACCTGGATACCCTATTCTACTAAGTTATAAGGAACCAACCCACTTCACTGGAAAGGTATTCAGAAATGACCACCACATTCACAGCAATGTTTACTTTGTAGCACTTGAAGACAGTGCATATGTGGGCACAAGGTTTAATCACAGAGTCATATGGCCCCCCATGCTGAGCGAATTGTGGTGGATAGGGGAGTCTCACCCCTTTCAGGAAGGTCACAATAAGTGTATCAGCCACTAGAGAAATGCCATCCATGGTGCTATGATGTGCCACAATGGCTGCCACATACAGTACACCTTTACTGTAGGTGGAGATTGTCTAGCAGTTCCTGAAGAAAGGATAGCATTTTGGGAATTGGTCAGTGCACCAGATCTAGTTGATGAGGTACACACAATTCGCTGAACAGCTTGGCATACAAGGCCAGTGTACTTTCCCCAAAAACAAATTGCTCTTGCATTCAGGAGAATTTTCTGGAGTGCTAGGTCACAATCATCAGCCCACATTTCATCCCAAGGGGCCAACTCACAGTTATAGGTTACCTGGCTGGGGTGCCAAATCTATCCATTTCTATCCATTTAGGATAGCAGATCCGCTCAGTGAGAAAGACATCAGGGTGTTCCAACCACTAGTAAAACTAGCAGTAGGAACCAAAGCCTTGTTGGCAGTCTCAGAGCCACCAGCAATATTTGGGGCCTAGTTACTGAATTCTGGGTAACTTGGAAAGAATCAGAGGTAGAGGAGGAAAGACATACAGTAGAGAGCAGAGCCAGTCTTGGGTTGGTACACCATATCCTATTGGGCTATCTATTAGGGAGAACCACAATTGGCAATATGTTGAACTTGGCACCAGTAAAAATGTACACCTTCACCTTTCCAAACTTGTCTGACACCAATTCTGGGTGCAGAACTAACTCTCCAGGGCATAAATGCTGTGTATACATGCGAGCTGCCTGCTGTGTGGTGACTATCGCTCTCTACAGTATATCTCACACAATATTAAACAAGGAGCAGAAAGGAAGCCCAGTCAGTATGCTATAAGGGGGGCTCTGTTGATGAACATGAGCTTTCGTGTTGTGCAGTCTTCAGTTCCTGTATTCAGGTGAGCCACTTTTGCCAGCAGGTCATGACCTATGTCTCAGCTTCTTACTGTGCTTATCAGTCATTGCTGGACATGGGCATTTATGACAGGCATGTGAAGTTTCGAATCAGATTTGACTCACCACTATGTTGGCAGCAGAATTGCCACAGACTTTCAAACACTGGCCATGTGGTTAACCAAAAACAGTATGTGTTATATTGGTGGAAAAAGCCACTCAGACATGCTACCAGTATGTAGCCACAGGCCAACTAGTCATACAGACAGCAGGAGATGTGGAAAACTCTAAGTAGAAAAAACACTGATGAAGAAACTGATCGGTGTGGAGAATGCCACATGATGATGCCACATGAAAAAGAAAGGTAACTATATAACACAGAAGTATTTATTGCAAATACTGTGTCATATGTTCACAGTCATCTTTGCTTCTTTCTACCCCTGGGAAACATACTTACCTCTACTTTTAATATATACATGGCTCCTGTCATAGTCTCTACCTGGCTTCACCAAAATAAGCACATTCCTTATTGTTTTATTTGTCATCAGGCAAAGCATACTCCGATACCATAAGTGATCTACAGTACAATCTTTTTAGCTCTTTTGCATTTTTCTTGCCGATTGCTGAATTTAATCTCAACATCCATCTTACATGCTATAATTTTAGTTGATGCATAGTCAGTTTGTCCCAACCCTCCTCCCTAGCCCTGCCTCCAGGCTTCATAGTTAAGAAGAAAAGGTACTGAAATTGACATCAGTCTAAAACTGTTGTCTTACCACTACATCTCTTATCACAGAGATGCTCCAGCCCTCGTAGTCCACAGGGACGTGAGATCCCTGGCCATAGGGACAGTCAAAGCAGCGCTGTACATCATAGCCGTGGTTTAGCAGCATCCGGAGCATCACCTCGTCTTTCAGTGCATATTGCAGGGCCGAGGGGAAGTGTGTCGTATTTACACGCGAGTAGTAGTTCACATTCGCTCCATAGCGCAGCAGCGTGTTGATCAATTCGTAGTTGCCCAGACGCATGGCTACTTGCAGACATTTAACAGGGTCCTGGTTTGACATAGCACCAGCCTTCAGCAGTAATCTCGCTGACTGTACATCACTGTTTGACACAGCAAAAAAAAGTGCTGATCTGCGCTCATCCTCGTAGTTTCTGCGCACCCGCGGATGGAGCATGAAGTTGGGGTCAAACCCAGCATTCAAGAGCAGCTCAAGACATTGAGTGTGTCCACCTGCAGCAGCTGAATGTAATGGGCTCATGCCACTCTCCTTAATGGCTTCTTTTGTAGTCACTGGGATCAGCTGTTCCAGTGCTCTGTAATGATGGGAGAGGATACGGAGCAAAATCTAAGCAAGAAAGTGAACAATTAAAGGGGTCATATTTTGGTTTTTAAACATTTTTAAAAGTTCATTATTTTGTTTATTTGGTGTAATGGAATAGGTTAACATGCTTTAATGTTCAAAAAACGCATTATTTTCGCATACTGTACATTATTGCAGTACCTCTATTTCCAGGCTGCCTGAAACGCTCCAATTGAGTTCCGGTTTCTCCAAAGCCCCTCCTTCCGAAAAGCCCAGAGTGCTCTGATTGGCCAGCTGACTCATTTCGTTGTGATTGGCCAAAAACTTCAAGCGCGTGTCGGAAATGTAACGCCCCTTGGGTTAGGTTCAGCCTCCAAGGCTTCTAAAGCTAAGCTCCTAAGCAACATGTCGTCAGGTTTACCGTATCAGTTCGAGCCCGAGACAGATTCAGAAAATGCGGATGATCAAGCGGAACCTACTTTGCAAACACGAGCAGAACGTTTCACAGTAACTCTCTTGCCTTTCAGATACGATGTAAATTATTAAGTGCAAAACTATGCTATGTACACAGCTTGTATGTGTATATAGGTACTCATGCGATATATCTTTGGAAAGCTAAGATTCTTGTGATTCGATTTATATAAACTGTTTATACAACCCCAATTTTGAAAAAGTTGGGACAGTATGGAAAATGCTAATAAAAACAAAGAGGAGTGATTTGTAAATGTACTTTGACTTGTATTTAAACGAAAAACACATAAAGACAAGGTATTTGATGTTTTACCTAATCAACTGCATAAATTTTTGAAGATAAATGTTTATTTTAAAATTGATGCATGCAACATGTTCCAAAAAGGTTGGGACAGGGGCAATTTAGGATTAATAGCAATGTGACAAGTTGAAATAAGAAGGTGATGTGAAACAGGTGAGGCAATCATTTAATCGTAGTATATAAGGAGCTTCCAAAAAAGGCTTAGTCCTTCAAGAGCAAGGATGGGTCGAGGCTCGGCAATCTGCCAACAGACGCGTCAACAATAATCCGACACTTTGAGAACAACATTCCCCAAAGACAAATTGGTAGGATTTTGGGCATTTCACCTTCTACAGTGCACAATATAA
>JANDJT010000050.1:15471942-15494994 GCA_024331685.1 Stegophilus panzeri
GTGAAAGTGCAATAAAAATATGTTGTCACTAAAATCAATTAATAATCGTGATAAATAATCGAGATCTCAATATTGATAAAAAAAAAAATCGGGATTATCATTTTGGTCATGATCGTGCAGCCCTACTGATACACACACTGAAATCATTTAAACAGGTTTTATATTTGTGTTCGGCCACACACCAATTACATCACTTGCCCACCGTGGCTCTGCCCTCACTGTTGTTTTGCTTTTTTTATAGTAATAAAAATCATTTAGTTCAGTTAGAGAACATGGCGGAAGGCACTGACAGCGCTCGGGAGAATTCCCAACCTTCCAAGTAGACCAAATCCGAAGTGTGGTCATATTTTGGATTTTATAAAATGCTGAGGGAAACTTAATCGAAGATGGTAACCCTGTCTGCAGAGCTTGCCAGAAGAAAGTTGCTGCGAAAGGGGGCTTTGGCGCTTTTCCCTCTTTTCCCCCTCGCTTTTAAATAGCTTAGGAATGCCCATGTGGCTGTGCATTTCACTTTTGAATTAACAGCAATTGCTTGAATGGTGGGTTCATTATTATTCTTAATGAAAAACACTACAACAACAAACAGTACAATGACAAACTTGCTTATATTAAACCAAATCTTCCGCCATCGTCTTGTCAGTCAGCTCGCCACACTCTTCCTGTCAGTCAGCTCGCCTCACTTTCGTCACGTAATAAATTAAATCTGACTCCTGCGGCTCTGTACTGTGACTCTGACTCGTTCGGCTCATGCCGATTTGAGCAGACTCGTTCAGTTTTTAATTGTAGCGTCCATTTTCACGCTCAAAAAACAATGTTGCATGCTGCGCCTGTGTCAGACTTATGCTAGGTGTGTGTGGACATCATTTACCACAAGTTTTACAAATCACAATAATCGCACACAGTTTTAATGATAATTAAATGTGACACTTTAATACTAACCGTCAGGGAATTTTATCGTGGTTTATCGTGAAACCGGTAACCGTTTCGTCTCTACATTAGGCAAAGTGTAAAGTCTTCCAAACAAACCATGCAGGCAGTTTTGCTCGATATGACACCCAAAGCAACTGCAATTTTTTAATATATAGTTTATATAATATATATATGTAATATATAGTTTAACAAAGAATGCAAATTATCACAGTGGAAAGATTTAAATATATTTTAAGAACAGAAAAGTCAGTCCAGAAGGACTTGAATATTGCATTCAGGAAATCATTTAATAGAGAGTTATTACAAGTTATCCCCTATGTAAAATTCATTAAACTGCTTATTGAAAGGTCACAAGATATGTCATTAATTGTCAAGCTGGCAGAGCATAGCCACCCCTCTCTTAATCCAGTGCTCTGGGTGCTTGCTTGTGGGTAGAATCATGGAGATGACAAAGTTAGTGGAGTGACCTGTGGTGGACAAAGTTCCCTTACGCTCGCTGGTCTTATAGAGAGGACACACATAGATGTTCTTGGGTTGTGTCATAATCCGCTTATCCGCTAGAATATGAAAATTGGAAGACAATAAATATATTCATGAGTTGGCATTCATGGCATAGCAAAATGTTGGGTTATCACATTTTAGCTATTTTTTGTTATAATGTTCTGGTGTTCACTCACTTGGCTTTATCCATATTATGGGGACTGCGTCAAACAGAAGTTTGGGGTACTGTTCAGCTAAGACACCACTGCAAGTGAAGAAACAGACTCTCAAAATAGGTTTCATTAAAATGTAGAATACATGATAAAGGTATAATTTGTTCTCAAATGAACAAACTTTTTTTTATCCCATCTGGCTCCATCCAGGAAAAGGCCATGAATATAGACTCCATCTTCAGGGGAGGTTTTTGAGGTATCAAACGGCATAACCTGCATAAAATGGAAGGTCAAGAACTACTAGAATACTTTGTACATATGTTATCGAAAACAAGTGTATGAAGTATGTTGCAGCAGATACCTCATAGTCGAATACAAGGAGGTCAATGGGGATTGAGTATTTCCTGGCATAGTTCTGCATGGCTCCTGTCAGGAAAGCTTGAGTAAAGAAGAATCCAGACAGCCAGAAAACATGGGGCTTGGTTGTCTCATACCAGTCCTAAAAGAATGCACAGCAAGCCATTCAATTGCTAGAGACAGTAAAACAGTCATTACATTATAAATCTATGTTGACAGACCATCTAAGCATTTTGTAACACATGACGATATTAGTTGCATATTCAACTTAAGGTGTATATTCAAAAGACTTTACTGATATGAACAGTACTATTTTCTGAAAATACATCTATTCTAACCCGCAGAAATTTAAGCCTAGCAAGTAAGTCAGTGATGTAGCTGCCCAGCGGCTTCAGACTGGGGTAGGAGCGCTTCGCCCACTTCTCTGGCACTTTTCCCACAAGCAGGCTGCTTGCTATAGCCTCCAGCTCTGTATCCATTACGACGAGCCCCTTAATGGCCTTCAGCAGGTTCTGCAGGCTCACACAAATTGTTTGGCACAAACTGAGGAAGAAAAGATGTATAATATAATTAACATGACATATAAAAGAGGCAAAATCAAAAACATAAGTGCATAAGATAAGACACTGAATAAGTGCACATTTGAATCCCAGTTTTGAGGACTTACTTATTATATCGTTCCATCTCCTGAACAAGCACCGTGTTCATGCTCTCTTCATACCGCACTGGGAATTTGGCAAGGGCAGCCTCAATGTTAAAGTTTTCTGGAAGCTAGATATTTGACAGCAAAATACTTAAATAAAATGCATTGTTTTACATAATAGTTCTTGTATTACATAATACAGTCTGTACAAGATTTTGCTGAGTTTCTTTGTGATTGTGGGACAAAAATGCTTGAATTTGCTGCGGCTTTTTTCAAACTTTGTGATGCAAATTTTTTGTGCTTATTTTGCTGAAAACTACTCGAATTTGGCGAAATCGCAACTACACTAAATAGTTTTGAGCGGTATTTTGCAGAGATGTTTGTTGGTAAATGAGACCTTTTAGCTGTATTCATGTGAGATACATGTGAGTTGAAGAGGGCTTTGGCTGAATGCGCGTTGTGATGACGTCACACTACATGTCTTGGCCCAAATCTGCGGAAAATCAGCGGTAATTTTGAAAAATTGCAAGCTCCTCCGAATATCCTGGCGTTTCCTTGATTTTGCATTCATTTCTGTGATCGCAAAATCGCTAAATCCTGGAGGGACTGGTAATAGAAAATCATAGTATGGGTAATTACTTTAGATAGGATGTCACTAGCAATATCCAGCAGGTTGCTGTCACCTCCAGAACTTCCTCCTCCCTTTGAGCCACCTCCCTGAGTCAGGATCAGGGAGTCAAACAGGAGTTTGGTCTGCTGCAGGTCTTTAGATATGTCTACATTCTCATGCATACCAAACACCTCTGGATGCTGGGTGAAGGGCAGATTCTGCAAGTATACAAAATCCTTTAACTTTACATATCTCTTGTGGTTTAGAAAAGATACGGTATGTATTGGTTGATCTATGCATATGTTGTTATCCTTCATTATCTTCACCTTGATAAACTCCACATAGTCTTCATGAGTGGACTTTGGAGGTGCATAGTATTTTCCACTAGGAGAGAAGTTGTAACGGGGGTTCTTGATGATGTCCTTATTGTAGAAGTCAGCCAAGATGGTCAGGAGGAGGCGGCGGTCCCAGTCATCTGTCACTCGCCCACCATAATTACACTCTCCAGTCAGATATGTGATGGCTTCAAAGGGAACCTCCTCATACTCATTCACGAAGAGCTGCAGAAAAGGAATACTGGATCAAGCACACTACACTACACAAGTGCTACTCTGAGGACTAAGTATTTTACAGACCTATTTGAACTGCCAGCTATGACCTGTTTTAATATAATCAGTTTATTTACATTATTTATGTAAGAGTCTTTACCTGCAACTGCCTGATGCTGATACGCAGATCTGATTCATTAAATCCATATGGAATGTTCCAACCAAGTGGTCCAAATTTCTTCCTTTCCTGGACAAGGGCATGGAAGAAGCAAACCCCATACAGAAGCTTTTCCCAAACCTATAAACACAAACCGGGAGATTGGTGGCATATTTGTGTATTTAACATGATAATCTTGATGAACATTGTCTATGCTCACAAGTTCTTTGCTTGGACATGCTGAGAAGAACTCAGGGTCTGAGATAGGGTCCGATAGGTAGGACTGTAGCAGATTCAGCCTTAGGCCTGTGGGAGGCTCATTTGTCATTTTTACTCCATTCTGCAGGATGGTCACTGGGAACTGTCGCAGCAAACAGGCCAGGTTGTAATTTGTTGAGAGAATGCATAATAACAGATATTAGACGAACAACTGGGACACAAGGCAGTATGTTCTGAATTGTCTTTTAGCACAAGACTGAAATGTATAAACACCATGGGGGAGGGGTAGCTGGTGAGCCAGAGGCGGAAGTCTGGGTGGCACGTGTCTGGGCTGAAGTCTTCACAGATCTTCTCAAGTGTGGACATCCAAGATACAGCCAAGTGACAGTTCTGTAGGCAAACCCACGTGCCTTCTTTCATGGCAGACTGAATCAACTTTACAGCTATAGGACCCTGACCCTGTCCAAGAGAAATTGACTTGAACTTTGTACCCATGTTCTTATCATTTGCAAACTTCAGTAAACCTGGAAACAGAAAAAGGGGAAAAGAAGCTTAAAAAGTCAGTAAGAAGTGCATAAGAATGCATCTGAGTTATGACCAGGACAATAGTGCTTACAGTAATGGACAATACTTACTGGCCATAGGGTCTGCGCCAGGAGAGAGCACAAACACCAGTGGAATGGTCGAATTAGAATCATTGTAACTCCTACTTAGATCAAACGGCGGTGGTTCAACAAACTTTTTGCCCAGTTTGTCAGTCACATAACTGGCAATGGCTGGTTCAATCTGTTAATATAATAGAGCCAAAACATATAAGTATATAAGCATATAAGTAAATATAATGTATGTGAAAATGAAAAACATCTTACTTTATCTGGCCTGAGGCAGCGGTAGATGATCATTTTCTGAAAGTCATTAAGTTTGTCACACCATGGGCTCGGTAACGGAGTGTTATAAGGCTCCTTACTATCATAAATAGGCAGGAAGCTCTCAGGTGTCTTGATGACACACTCTCTATATTCAAGGCAGAGACATGTAAAACCTGATGAGACTAACAAATCTTCTCTGAATGATTAGTTCTATTTAATTTCTACTGACCGCCAGGGGCAGTGCTTTCAGCACCTGGATGTCCATCACGTGTACGTGCAGGTCGAGTGTTTATATCAACAAAGTCACCTGTGACCTGGGTGACGTGTGCCTTTTGCCCCGGTACTAAAGGCACGTTCACCCAGAAACGACCTCTTGTTATCTTCTCGCATTGGTAAGCAGGTTCAGGAGTGCAGGCATCGCTGGTAGTCTTGTAACCTGAAGTAGGGTTGGAGCTACGAACTTTCATCCTCCAAAGACTGCGGTTAGCCTTTTTTGTGATTATTTGACTTCAGATAGTACGCTATCCAGCGAAAGGTAAGTGACTCTGCCATCAACGCCGTTTAGGAGTGGGCACGCTCTAATTTGGCAATCGCCAGTTTACAGTTCATTTTCAGTTTGGTGTTTTTCGCTTTAACGCTGATACAATGCTAAATAATTGAAGTTGGCTTGGAATCCCCTCCCGTAGTTTTCTGTTTATACATGTCTTGGAGTAATTCCCCACGTTTTTGGTTGTTTAATTTTTTGAAATTTTTTGTATGCTAACAGATGGAAGCTCTTTTCTGAGTGGTGCCAGGCACAAAATCAGAAACCAACACGCTGTCCCATACCAGTAATCCTCAGCTTTCTCCAGTCCTGTCTTGATGGAGGCCTTACAGCCTCGACCATCAAGGTATACATAGCTGCCATCTCAGCCATGCATAATAGAGTAGATGGCATGACTATTGGGTCCCACACCCTTGTGACCCACTTCGTTAAAGGTGCTCAACGTCTGAGACCTCCTTGACGAAACCAAGTATCCTCTTGGGACTTGCCTCTCATATTAGAGGCACTGTGTCAGCCTCCATTTGAACCACTAGAGAGGTCAGAATTGGGGTGGCTGTCTATGAAAACAGCTTTCCTCTTAGCAATGGCATGGGCTAGACGAGTAGGTGAGTTGCACGCCTTATCAGTAAGCCGAGAGTGCCTACACTGGAGTTCTGGGAACACAGGGGTAACTTTATGGCCGAACCCTTCATTTCTCCCAAAGACCTTTTCTTCGTCTTATACAAACCAGCCCCTCAATCTGTCAGTTTTTGAGCCCCCAACTCCGGAGAATGAGCAGGGGTCGAGTGCGAGTCTGTTGTGGCCAGTGTGAGCACTACAGTCTTATATCCAAACGACTGCTGAATTCCTGCAGTCAGATTCACTGTTTGTCTGCCATACGGGGCATAGGCGAGGTCACACTTTGTCCAAGTAGTGTCTGTCAAAATGGATTTTAGAGGCTATCGTTTATGCCTATAAACGATAGCAGGTGCTGAAAGCAGAAATTAAATAGAACGATGGTTATGTATGTAACCACGGTTCTATGAATTTTGGATGACCACCAGAGCTTGGCAGTCACTCGGAAGATTCAGAACTCAGTCACTCAGAAGATTGCCAAGAGGTCGTTTCCGGGGTGAACGTGCCTTTAGTACCAGGGCAAAAGGCACACGTCACCCAGGTCACAGGTGACTTTGTTGATATAAACACTCGACCTGCACGTACACGTGATGGACATCCAGGTGCTGAAAGCACCACCTCTGGCGGTCATCCGAAATTCATAGAACCGCGGTTACATACGTAACCATCGATATATTTTAAAGCAAGTTAAGCCTACAAAGACAAACAGACCTGAGGCCCTGTAGGCCGGGTAGCTCACTGGCTCGACAGATCTCATCCCAGCTCTTCTCTTGGAGCCAGCTGGGATCAGGATTGGGCACATCATTCTGTAGACCCACTCCACCTGTGAGCAGGAACATGAACTCCGAGTGCTTAATCTCCTTCTTAGCCCTGATTGAAACAGAGAGACAGTCAAAAACACAGTTTAAGGGGGCACTGTTGTCTCATTTTTGTCGTAACATCAATTACTTTAATTACATTAATTCACAAAAAATGTTTACTCAAAGTTGTTGTGCTGACGTACAAGAGCAGATTGCAGCAGAGGAGGAAGGAGAAGAGCAGTTTTTCCTTCTCAAAGAGAGAGCGACACACGTTGCAGTATAGGTTGTAGGTAAAGTGATCAATCAGGTATCTCAGTCTCTTCTCTAGAATCTTTGACTTGTTACTAAAACATACAGTGCATGCTAATTAACCACATGGATGTGCCACATGGACAGAGAAAAAAAAAATACTTATAAACTCTGAAACACTGCTCAAATAAATGAGTCTATCAACATATATCTGGTTACCTGTCCTGTATGGAGTTGATATATAGGTTGACAAACCAACTAAGTGAGTACTGATACATGGGGTCAATGTTGGTCAGGTCTGCAATGCTGAAAAACAGGATGGATGAGTGCTTGGCAATGGCTCTGTAGCCTTCCCTAGACTCTGCTATTTTCATTTCAGTCTTCTCTGCGATCTGAAAGGTCACAAAGATGAAATCAGTCACTGTCACAACACTGCATTGTCTTTAAAACCACTGTTTCTCAGCACCAGACCTGCTGTTTCTTGGAGATCTCATTAGACATTATCTTTGCGGAGTCTAGGATCTGAATAGCAGTCTCGTCCTCCAGTATATTCCCCTCTGAGGACTGTAAAGTCTCCAGGATTTTGTCCTCAATTTCCTTCAGCTGCTTCTTATTGGCAGCAGATTGAAGAATGAGAGCATTCCTCTCCTCTTCCAACTCTGGCCTATGAAACAAACGTTAAGGAAACACAATAATATTCAAGAATGTTGAGAAGAAAGGTTGTGATGGCATACAAGGCTCGACCTCTTAAGATCATCTTTTCAGCACTGAATAACTATGCTTCTATGATATAAATATAGTAATTAATTAGCTGCGGTAATGTGCTCTGCTTTGCTTTATATACAGTATACTGTACATATGCAATATAGAAAAGCAAAGATGTGTGCATGTGCACAACCGAGTGAGTATCTGTGTGTTTTACTCACACATACAACCTGTCATCTAGTTGTGTGTTTGTGTGTTTCATCACCTCTCTTTTGCCACCACAATGCCCAGCAACTGGTCCTCCAGACCCTCTGGAGTGATCATGAAGTTGAGCAGGGACACTTTGGTAGCCAGCTCAGGGAGATAATGAGGGTTTCTAAGCTTAGTAGTGATATAAAACCGGAAATCACTGGAGTACTCAATCACACTCTCCCCCAGCCTAATGCAGTCCATACCTCCTACATTTAGACAATAAAAAAAACATAACCATGTTTCAGTCATTGGCCTTCAACCCTACACCGAACATTAACAAACTTCTTGAAGTGATTCAGGAATATCTACTGAAAACACAATGTATATAATACAGTGAGCAATTTTCTTGTAAGCCGAGTCTCATACTAAACTACAAATCTTGGTTTGATATTTAAGAAATCATCAGAGTAACACATAAATTGCAAATCAATAAACTGGTGACATTTGCACCCTGCACCTTGTTTAAATATCTGTTTGAGCAGTAAGGGTTCTATAGAGGGGTCTAGTTCTTCTCCCACATTCTCTAACAGTAGTGGAGTTCCAAACTGGATGCAGTTCTCCAGGGTCCTCATATAGTCTGCATCAGTGAGTTTTATCACATTAAGATTGTTCTCTCTCTCTGAGTTTTTCACCCATTTGTTGGCCTGACCCTGTGGGTCAATCATCAAAGGCCTGCAAAGAAATTTCAATATGCACTGACTCCAAAGCATCATGGACAAATCCTTAAATAAGAAAGAAATAATTACATATGGACAATAAATGTTTTGCTCTGTGTATGATATTGTGTTTGTGTAGAAGTACCATCTTCTGGAGTTGCTCACTATGACTCCATTGTCGATGGAGAAGCTATCAGTGGGTAGTCCAGAGATGTTCCAGGCCCTGATCTTGATAGGGTCACCAAGGGTTTTACTCAGAGAGAAGTCATCTGAGGATGGGATCTTCTTGGACTGAATATAACCATATACAATATGCAGCTATTTTCATAGGATGGCTACACATACTGAGTTGAACTGGACAATCAAACAAATTTTACAGCCAGTATTATCTGACTGGGTAATAGTGCAAATTGCTGGTTGTTGTTCCTAATTATATTAGGAATATACTGTATCAAGTAATGTAAAATGGGAAAACTAAAGAAAAGATATTTAGGTATTTTGGACAGATATTTAGGTGACTTCAGTGTTATACACCTGATGGTGCTAGTTGATACATAGTGCTGATTTGCATATTGTCAGTACCTTACAGAGCTTAGTCCAGTCCCTAGTGCAATCCTGGCGGAAGCCAGCAGTAAAGGCTCCGAGGTAAGCAATTACACCAGCAGAAATCAGCACGTCCCCTGTCAAATTATCATACGTGTTCTGAAGGTCATCTGCAGCTTTAGACCACCTGAAGAACACAATAAACCCCTTAGATAATTTCCAGATTGGTATTTCAAATGGAATGTCAAGTTCCAAATGAAATATCTTCAAAGAAAAATTTCTTTTTCATAAATATTATCCTGACCTCGTCTTTTCTCCTCCTAAGCCCCCGATGAGCTTTTCAGCTCTCTCCAGCTTGCGGGCACAAAGGTCCACCTGGAATTCTAGCTGAGCCTTCTCTTCAGTCTTCTCCTCAAATGTTTTCTGCAGGGAAGCCAAGCGGTCCTCCACTTCTTTCAGCTCTGCTCTCTTTTGATTCAGCAGGGCCATAGTAGCAGCCAGTGACTGCTGTGCCACAGCCAGATTAGCCTTCTTAGGAGCCACTACCTATAAGAAGAACATTACCTACAGTTTACTCTAAGATTAAGCATCTTACACCAAAAGACAATTAAATATGCTTACCTGGGTAGAAAATTAAATGAATGAATGAATGAATAAACAGGTAAGAGCGGTTTATCAGATTAAAATCACATACTTAGAACCAAAGATGGAGACAGGTGAATCTAAAAGGCATCAGTGTGGGGCAATGAAGATAAAATATGTAATAAATGAGGTGGTATTCACTACTACCCACCTTTGCCACTCTGTCATAAACCTCCATAGAAGTGATCCATTTGCACAGACCCTCAGCTGCAGAGGAAGCCTTGGCAACTTTGGTAGGGTCAAAGTCAGGGTTGGTCATATACTCACTACGGATTTTGTGCATGACTGGTGCCTGCCACAAAGTAATATTAGCATTATATATCTCCAAAGAATGACATGGTCATATCATATCTAAAATATAATTACAGGAATGTTGTCCTTGTCATATTCTTTCAGGTCCCTGAGGAAATTCATGTCACCCAGCAATTTCTTGCTTGGACCCCAATAGTCTTCTACCTGTAGATAAGGATGCCAAAATGTGGTTAACAAAGTAAAAGAATAGGTTATCAGTTTACACTGCTGAATCAATTTGTTCACCTTCTTTCCTGTTCCTGCAGGGTCATTGATTTTCTCAGGCTTAATATCCTTCATTACACACACTGCTGCCATCACAAGCTTCACTCCAGATGGAGGGTTTTTCATAGATTTTACAATTGTAATGTCAGAGGGCTAAAAGCAAAACAAAAAATCTTTACCAGTACATAAGAACAATCTTCATGGTTTTCTGAATTAAAACAGATAGTGAGTTTTGGGGGCGGGGGGGATGGGGGGCTTTGGAGGACTCTGATACCTTCAGAGTATCAAGAGCAGAAAGAGCCGCCTCCAGAGCAGGGATGGCCTCAGCAAGGTCACTCTCACACTCATTCTTCAGAGCCTGTGCTTCGTTTGCTTTTTGAGTAGCTGCCTCCTCATCCACACGCACAACTTTACTCTTAGCCTCCACTTCCACTGACTCTACCTCTATCACCTGTAACACAGCAACATTTTAACATGTGGAGGATTTTATTACCAATCAAAAATAAACATTTAATTAGCACATAAACTATTCTCCGCATGTGACGTCATCTTAGTGCAATTTTGAGGACTTGAGCATGAAACAGTGGTCTCCATTAACTTGGCATTGGCATAAAATTCATCTAAAGCCATTTTATAGTGAAATAGCATTTGTTCGAGCTCAGATATGCGTTCAGTGAATGCTGTACTCTGTTCTGCCCAGTGTTATTTCTCATGTGCAAAACTTTTTTTATTTGAAATTACGTAACTGAAGTGTCCTGTGATTTAACCCTTTAATATTATTAATCTGGATTGCCTTTACGTCGGAGTTCACCCTTACAAAGTGGTGACCCTGACATGATACTCCCGACCTCCAGGCGAGTGACGTCCTTAGAAGTGCGACATTCAATCCAACCTACATGGGATATGAGGTTTGAACTCCTTCTCTGTCTACAATTGCTATGGGAAGTCCATTCTTTTTGCCTTTTAGAAGTGTTTAGGGAAAGTTGTTTACATCTCTCATCTAGACACACTTGTAGAACGGGTCGGAAAACCCAACAGTGTAGCAGGCGCGCCGATGCGCACAATCTGAGAACAGTATCTTTATACGCAATGGCTGAGGGAAAGACGAGCGAAATCCACCAAAAATTCATGCGAATGTGGGCTGATGTTGTGAAAGAGACATTAACTAGCATGCAACATGAAGGTTTAGTTGTAGACGCGTGCAGTGAATCTATTCTAGAGTGGTTCTTTTCGAAACATGGCACTAAAAATGGTACTAAAGTGCAACATTTTTTCCTAAGCAGGCCAAAGTTTAATAAACGTAGTATATCAGCTATTGGATACTTAGTGTACAGAAATAGCCTGGATTCTTCTGAGGATGCTGTACTTGTGTTGAAGAGAATGTTTGAGTTAAATAACACCCGCTATAATGAAATGGAGGGATTGCGTCTGCAGATCGACAGTTTTGCACATGAGAAACAAAACTGGGCAGAACAGAGTACAGCATTCACTGAATGCATATCTGAGCTCGAACAAACGCTATTACACTATAAAGTGGCTTTAGATGAATTTTGTGCCAATGCCAAGTTAATCGAGACCACTGTTTCACACTCAGGCCCTCAAAATTGCACTAGGATGACGTCACATGCAGAGAATACGTCACTGAGCAGTTCTTGTCGCAGATTGGATCAGACTAATGAGATGAAAAGTGAAGTTCCACCCACACTATCTCCGTCACTTAGATCTGATCCATTTATATCGTCTGTGCATGGTAATGGTGCCACCCACCAGCATCCAGCTGCGAACCTACAGCTGCGAACCTGGACCAATCACATGTACAGACTATAGGTCTACTAACTGCACAGCCGCCATTCACAGCTTCATGTGAGAAGACAGATCTTCAAATTTCAGCAGTTAAATGCAAAGCAAAAGTGTACTCAAATCAAAGTGTGAGATCCCACTCACATATTAAGCAAGGCAAATTCTGTTCCTTCTGCCATAAAATTGGTCATGCAGACCTGAAATGCTGGTCTTTAGGGAATGGACGTCCACCACCTTATTTTCTTCAGCGCAAAAATGCACATTCAGATCATACAGCTCATATAAATGTGCCTGTGCAAGAAACACTGTGTGAGCTCAAAACTGTGTTTAATAAAGTTTTGGGAGTTGTAGCAAAAGTGTTAGCGGTCCCCTAATAGTAAACATTGCTTTTGATGATGACTTGGTTAATGACCTTCCGTTCTTTATGCACTTCTGTCCTGATTTCTGAGATGTCCAAATAGCAATCTATCACAACCGGCTGGTTTATAAGATACCTTGATATCTGAACTAAGCTTATCTTGTTAAAATTACAATTTCTTACATCAAATAAAACCACAGTTGTTCTTATAGAAACACATGTCATTTAGACTAATGGGGCTTTAGCCGATGTTGTATAGTTGTTAATGCGTTATATTGCATTTAGGCTAATGTAGCTAGAGTTGTTACAGTTGTTTATGTATTGAACATACATTTAGACTGATGCAAATATAGCTATCCTATAGTTGTTAATGTACAGGAGTACATTTAGACTAAAGTAATGAAAATTGTCACATAAGACTGGATTTGGTAAAATTGTAACATTTAGGCTTATTAAGGTTGGAAATGTTAACCACAGCCAGTGATCTTATGTTTGAGGTTAAAACTACAACCTAGTCTTGAAATAGTCATTAGAGTATTCAAGACTCATGTGTTAGCTATGTTGAATTTTGTTCCTGATCTCTCCTATAATGGCATTGTGTGGTTATTTTTTACCATAAATAACACCAACAATGGCCTACAAAGGAGTAGAGCTGACTGTTTAATTTTAACTTATAATGCTTCTCCCCACAGTATTTCAAGGTGCTACATCTCTGTAGTTAATATAAAATGCTCTCACACAGCAACAGGATAACTAATAGAGCCAGTTCACAACTTGCACATTATTATTATTTTTAATTCTGGCTCCCTGGTTTAGTACCAGGATTTCCCAAATTTTGCAGCATGAATTGATAAACATTAAGTGTCATGTTGCAGACTTGCCGTTCAAATACCACCTGTACGTTCTAAATGGGACCTGCTTGGAAATATAGCAGGCCTCTTTGGCTCAGTTAATTCCATAGTCAACACCCACAAGATAAACAGTCTATCACAATTTTCAACATGGTTGGCTAACCAGGTGGCCACTGGTTTTCAACACATCAAAAATAGCAACAAAAATATCATAAAAGCGGTCAGATCCGAGATGCAGGCACTTCTACTGATCAGTCATGCATTGTTCAATCAGACCCATACTATTGAACGTGACTTAGCCTGCAGATCATATTCATAAGATTTGTTTACTGCTGCAAGACAAAAGATTTTGGATCTCCACCTGTGTAAGACACCTAGGCATGTTCTAAATGATCTTATGAAAATTTTAGATCTGTGCAGGTGGCTTCATCAGAACAAATAAAAGACATTAATTATTCTGAATTGTTATCCACTATAATGATGTACACTGATGATGAACGTTCTGGATGCCTTGGATTCTTTGCCACTTTCCCGTTAATCCACCCAGAGCAAGTCTTTCCAAATTCCACTACTATACGCCCTACTGGCGGGGTGGTGAAAGAACAGGTAGTAAAATGGGATCACTTTACTAGATACATGACCTTCAAGGGTACTGAGACCATGTTTACCAGTCACACTTGTCATGAAATGCATAACTGTTATTTGTACCTGTAACACATTACAACCCTTTTCTTCCAATGACACTAAACTCATAAATGTTCAGTCATTGCATGGCCATTCTGATGCAATCCAGGTGTTACATACCCAGTGGTGTGTCGTCAGTGAAATGAATTCCTTCACCTATGAAGGACTGACCTGTCCTGCCAATCACTCCTTTTGCTTGGAGGTAACAGAGGATTTTTCTTTGGGTCAGATCAGCATTCTAGGAAGGATACCATTGGACACTGAAATTTCTCCTTGGTGGGATGACACATTTTACGAGCACAGGGTGTAGGGTGCAATTGGCAGTGCCCTCATATTTGTCTTCACGCTGTTCCAGAGCTGCTACCTCCGATGCCTCATCAGATCCTTACAGTCATCGACCGATACAGCACGGGCTCTCAGCCCACTACAACTACCCACCTTGCAAAGACTGAAATGATGATCATCAACAGGAATTAAACACCTCGTATACTGAATATAATGATCCCGCAAGGACTCTTGTGAATAGCCCACGGGGCCAAGGGGAGAAAACTGTGAGGCTGGTGCCAAGATGTCTGAGCCTACAGATAACTACTCGCTGAGGACAAAGGACTACTTCGAGACCGAACACTCAATCTTTCTCCACACAGAATTAGCATCCACACCGGAGATAGCACATCATGCTAAATGGAGCCTGGAAGATCTTCACTTCCTCTCTCGCCACACCCTTCTCTCTCTGTGTCAAGATCACCCTAAACACACCCAAAGTCTAAATACATTACATAACATGTTTTAATGCAAATAAGATGTCAACTATACATGTTTACTGTATTACACAAAAGGTCTCAGTGTAACTGGAAAATATGGTCTCATTCCCTCAACAACAGTTTAAATAAAATGCTACATGCCATTAAAGGCATACCCTCCCAAGGTCCCGCACTCAAATTACCTCCTGTATGTAAATAAGGTACATCCTTCCACAAACATCAAATTATAAATCACAAACAACACCATTTGGTGGACCACAGAGCATCTGGGTATTTAGGGGAGACCTGGACAAGATTCAGGAAACCTGTAGACAGATCTGTAGCATGATCACTGTGTGTAGTTTTTCTCTACCAGGTATGTAAGTGTTGTCTCTCTTATGTTGTATTATTATGTTTTGAATTTGATTGGAATGTAATGTTGCATGTAATTCTTTCTTATTATTATCAATAATAGTGTTGGATTTGGATGTTTATACACCTGGTTAAATAAATTATTAGACTTGATTATATTCTGACTTATATATAACTTATAATAACTGTCTCTAGTAGATTACAGTCCTTGTTACAGCAAATGTGTGACCAGGTTAGTACAGGCTAACAATTTGGCATTAAGTTAAGTGTAGGCTCGATAGGAAATTTACGTTTAGGACAACATAAAGTTGATCGACCAAGTCTAAATAGGATGAAGTCTAAACCTCTGATAACTGTAATATTCTTCTAGCTAACATGTACATAGGAAAACTATGGCATGATTATATGAAGCTAACTTTACTCAGATATTATTGGTCTATCTTTGTAGATTTTAGTGGTCATGACCTCTGGCTAGAAATAACATTACTGTAATTAAGTGTTACTAACTAAGGGGACTAAATAAAGTATTATTTAGGAAAGAGTAAGCATGGGGCGGTCGTCTAAATAGTATTAGTCAATTACCTCTGGCTAATGACCAAGACTGGCGAGTTTGTGACCATGAGATCTGCACACACGACCGGCGTGAGACTCGACATGGAATCCTAATGAACGAGCACAATTTAAAGTATAGAATAAAGTATAGAAGATCAAAAGTATCAAAATACAAATAACTAAGAAATAAATACAACATTGAGGTTTTTACAGTTGGAGTCAGATTTAATTTAAGAGAGAGTCAAGCAGAATTAGAATGACAAATTTAAAATATATTCATATCGCTTCAAAAAGACAGGAACACGTGGGAATTCTTCTACCACGTCACTGGATACCGTTGTTGGACCAGTGAGTGGATCCCTACACCCCCGTAGTAACTAATTCCCCAAATATATGAAACTGGGGTTCAGCTGCACTAGAGGCAACCAGGCCTGATTACTGAAAACCCTGTTCAATCAAATCAAAACTTAAATACAACTTTTTCAACCACATGAAGTTGGGTAAAAAGTCTTACCCAGTAACACACAATGCCAAAATTGAAAGAAATTCCAGAAATTTGGAGGAAAAAAAGTGATCGAAATGCATCATTCTGGGAAGGGGTACTAAGCTATTTCAAAGGCTCTAGGTCTCCAAAGAACCACAGTGAGAGCCATTATCTCCAAATGGAAAAACTTACAGTAGTGAACCTTCCCAGAAGTGGCCGACCTTCCAAGTTCCTCCAAGAGCACAGCAACTGCTCATCCACGAAGTCACAAAAGAGCCAAAGACAACATAAAAGGACCTATAGGCCTCTCTTGCATCAATAAAGGTCACTGTTCATGACTCCACTATCAGAAAGACACTGGACAAAATGGCATCCATGGAAGAATGGCAAAGTGAAAACCACTGCTAACCCAGAAGAACATTAAGGCTCATATGAATTTTGCCAAAACTCACCTTGATGATCCTCAAACCTTGATGTTCTATGAATGTTCTGTGGACTGATTAGTCGAAAATGGAACTGTTTGGAAGACAGGGGTCCCGTTACATTCAACATAAACCAAACACAGAATTCCACAAAAAGAACATCATACCTATGGTCAAGCATGGTGGTGGAAGTGTGATGATGTGGGGATGCTTTGCTGCTTCAGGGCCTGGGCAACTTGTAAAAAGTGAGGGAAACATGAATTCTCCTCTCTACCAGAAAATCTTAAAGGAGAATGTCCAGTCTTAAGTCCGTAAGTTGAAACTCAAGCGCAACTGGATTATGCAACAAGACAATGATCCAAAGCATAGGAGTGAGTCCACCTCTGAATGGTTCAAAAAATGCTAAATTAAAGTTTTGGAATGGCCTAGTCAAAGTCCTTACTTGAACCAATTAAGATGCTGTGGCAGGACCTTAAATGGGCAATTTATGATTGAAAACCCTCCAGTGTGGCTGAACTAAAGCAGTTCTGCAAAGAAGAGTGGGCCAAAATTCCATGACAAGTGCTGTGAAAGACTGATCTCCAGTTATCGGAAGCGTTTGTTGCGGTTATTACAGCTAAAGATGGCACAACCAGATTTTAAATTTAAGGGGGCAGTTACTTTTCCCCCATGGGTGATACCTAGTTGGATAACTTTTTTGCTTCAATAAAATAAAAAAAAAAACCTGTATTGTGCGTTAGCTCAGTTTGCATTTGTTTTATGTTGTATTTCGTTTGAAGCTTTAAAACTATTTAGTATGAGATATACACAAAAACAGAAGAAATCAGGATGGAGGTAAATATGTTTCCACAGCACTGTATCTTGGCTTATCGACTCTTTTCACCTTCATTATACTGGTGTTGTCAATCTTGGCCTGTTCCAGTTTGGGCTGAAGATCTACAAGCTCCTTCTTCATTTCACCCACCTAACAAAATGCAAATAGTCACTAATTTTGTTTATAGCAAAACAATAAAAATACTCAAGTAACTAAAATGGGTTCTATATTTGAAAAGAATGATTAAATCTTAAAAAGATAAGAAAGAAAACAATATAAAATACCTGAGACTCAGCAAAAGCCAGTTTGTCTAGCCCATTAGTATACCTCTTCTTTGCCTTCATTACAGTGTCCCGTTTCTGAGTAAGTAGCAGCCGAAATGCAGCTATCAGCTCCAAGTAGGAAGTGGGAGTCACATAATTATGGCGACCAAGCTCAGACAGAAACCTTGAAATATCACAAACCACAAATTGAATATATGTAACACTAGATTCGTGTAAAGATTGATGACCTGGCTAAATGTTATATTCGGTTTTGCATACCTTTTGGACAGATCAGTAGCAGAAGTATGGAAAGTCTTGCAGATTAACATAACTTCTAGCCGTTCATAGTCACTCATCTCTAGAGTCTCTAAAAACTTGTTGGCAACTCGCTCCAATGCCTCTTCCGGCCATGGCTATAAGGAACAAACTTGAATATCAAAAAGAGAACAAGTAGCTGCCAAAATACAGTATATAGACTGCTCATTAGAATCATGCTGCATTCACTGCATTTCATTTACTACCTCTACAGCTACATTTTTTCAAATTTTCTTACCTGAAACCAATTGATTGTACAGCAGTTGATAAGAGATGGGAATTGCCTCAGGCGGTTTCTAAAGGCATCTCCAATAGGGCTGAATGCCACTACTATGTGCAAGTTCTCTCTGCAGCGGTTTACAAAGTAGGCAAACAGAGCCAGAGGACTGAACTCTAAATTCTTATTACCAGCCTGGGCTATGGGCTGCACTGCCTGAGATAAACACAGAAGGGAGCAAGAGTAAATTACACTGAGATTCATAATCCTTATTATCCCACTAATTCAAAAATCGAAACAATCTTCTATAGCAGGCTTGGAATGTCACTACTTAATATTCTTATAAAACACCTCCATTATCTCTTGCTTCTCATCCACAGCAAATATGTTTGGAACCTCGCCGGTGTTTAACACACTGTCCACATCTTCTAAAAAGGCCTCCTCTTTTATTTGAGCATCTGTAAGCAGGAACACTGTCTTCTCGCCCTTCACGCCTGCTCTCTTCAGCAAAAGCTGAAAATGGGACAAACAGATCTTATTTAATGGTGCACCAATTATTTTATTTGTTTCACATGGATGCGTCTTATTTGACAGAAATCACATATTACCTTAAGGTCATCTCTCCACTCATTCATGCCATAGTTCTTAGAAATCTCAGGCTGGAACAGAGTCATGCCAGCCATGAAGGTGGCCAGTTTAGTGATGGACTGACGGCCACTTCCACCAACTCCCACCAGCAGAGCATTTCCTCCAGGCTGCTTCAGCACACGGCTGATCCTGGACAAGTGCTCTAGGACATAGCTGCCACACACAATAAAGCTCTTTAAGCCTTTTCAATCTAATCTCTTTCTACTGTATTTGTAGTGTATGCATGACTACCACCCTGTAAGGAGGAAGAATGAAAAACCCGTTTACTTGGAACTCACTTATAATGGAAGCCTAAGGGCTTCCATTATTAATGTTTTGTTCAAAATTTGAATGAAACTACATAAGACAGGTAAGACAATCCCCTGTCTGTCTCATTCTAAGACAAATGTATTTTTAGTGTATGACATAATTCAACAACTGCCTAAGGCATCAACTATAAGAAATTATTGAGTAAAGACATTTTATTTCTATTCTCAGTACAGGAAATATGTAGAAAAACCTTTGTCTTTACTAACTAATAAGATACAGATGCCATAGATCTTTATAAATTAGTCGAAAACACTACAGTATTTCTTTTTTTTTTTCTTTTTTTTTTTTTACTAAAAGAGGAATAATATTAAACAAAAAATTCCATGATAAATTCAAGTGCTTGGCTTAGTTTCTCTAAGAAATATGAAAATATGATCTGCATCTCTGCCATCAATAGAATCCCCAAGTACATATTTGTGTGCCTATTTTCATAAATATTGTATATATTGCTCACAACAATATTTGAAATAGTGGTTACCGAAAGATGACCAGGTTCATACGGTTCTTGTGTGTCTGATTGTACTCTGCCAGACAGGACTCCACCACCTGACTGAAGCTCTCCATGCTGGGAACCTCTGCATATAGTCTCTCACTGGGATCCACATCAGGAGTCATGTAATCTCCAAATAATAAGCTCCTCATGTCCTCCTCACACAGCTAGGGTGCAGGAATAACATTTACAACACCCTCCCAATTAATAGTTTTCAATTATAATAACCTGCTCCCAAATCACCTACTTGGTACTTACAGATTTTTTGTCAGATTTGAGGTGCTCAAAGACTGTGTCAAAGTTTTCCTTAAAATGTTCTTTTACAACGGTGTTCATTAGTCTGTAGAGCCACGCTTGATCCTCAGCATTCACCAGGCGATCATAGAAGACTCTAAACACCTCATGAACAAACAGGCGAACCAAGGTGTGCTTGTTCTCCAGAGATTCCTTCTTTAGTAGCAGGCAGCCCTGTACTACACGTGAGAAATCTCTCAGGTTGAATGTGTAATGAGATTTAGCAGGGGTGGGAAGCAGGTTTTGCATTGCTTTTTTATAAACCTGTTCATATCACAGAAACAAAACACAGAGTGCTATTATGTTATGAATTAAACGGAGCATTCTCAATCTAGACTAAAATTGCAAACACAGAATCTCAAATGACTGTACAGTTGTATGGTTTACCTCCAAGGTAGCAGAAACTATCTGGTTGCCTATGGTGAAGCTGTCAGGTGGGAAACCATTGTTACGGAAGTAAAATGTAACCACATTAGAGAATATTCGTGACATGGTGTCATCACTGAATGCATTGATGCTACAAATGTTAAAGTGACGCAGGAAACGAGGGGTCACTGCATTCCTCCCACCACCAGGGGGACCCATAGCTGCGATCAGTTGCAGATCAACCAAAGTGATTTTGGTGGTGTCTTTTAGGTCATACCTGAAAGATCACACTTTTAACATACTAAACCTTTCTTTTAGAAAACAATCAACAGACATAAATAGATAATTTCCTAAATAAAACATACCAATTCCCATGGTCAAAATACTGACGAAGCAGCTCAATAGGAGGCTGTGCACCAAACACTTCCATTGCTGGCATGTTCACATCATCCACAAAAATAATGCATTTCTTTCCCATCGGAGGTCCAAATACTCCCTTTCTTCTCTTATCCAGCCTGGACATAATTAAGTTCTATAATGGAGACGAGAAAATAGTGGTCCACATATGCTGACATGGCAACCAACATGGCTGGAGATCTGATAAGTCTGTCTCGTTAAAAGAAGTTTATTTTTGCAGTTACCTGAGTCTGGTTAGCACTAGTGCGAGCTGAAAAGTTAATAAAGAATGGAAGGTAGCGGTCCTTGTCTAGGCTGTTCATCAGTTTCTCCTTCACATAAACAGACTTTCCAGTGCCAGTGGGACCAACAAAAAGAAGAGGCCTACAGCATGTAATCACAGAAGTGTAAGAAATGTAAATATATATATAACAAAGATTATTAGCTTTAAAAATATATTATGTGAAAATTGCATACAAATTGCAATATACAGTGTTTGAAAGTGATAATATACAGTACACCTTATAATCTAGACTATCAAAATACTGCTAAGTTGTACGTTCAGTAAGTTCTCTTTTTTATTAACAGAGCCACCCACTTACATTCCATAATTAATACAGAGGTCCATTAGGTGGGTGTAGCGCACTGTATCAATTGTAGGGACAATGATGTCTTGCACTTTGGTGTTCTTGTCCCCTAATGTGTCATTCTTTATTGATTCATTCCAATGAATCCAACGGCCTTTCCCTTTGAACTAGAAATTGGAATAAATAAAAGTAAAATAATAAAAAAAAAAGGTCAGGGTTATGTGCCTTTTCTCTAAGAGCCATTGCGCTGTTTCAGATTACTATTAAAAGACACATTTAATCACAATACACACCTCATAAGAATAGTCATAAACGAGACCCTTCTCATCGAAAGGGCATTCCCATTTTGAGACAGAGGCAGGGATTGGGTGCTTGTCTGATTTTCCCATTATGATTTCCCTCAGAAACTTATCAAATCTTTCACGACTGTCACCATCACAGCTTCCACCAACAGACCACACCAAAGAAAAGGCAAAGGCAGCCTGTGTAAATGGTTTTCAGGGAGCAAAACACATAAAACAAACATATATGAGGTGATATAAAGACAATCCACTATAATGTCAAATAAAATAATAATCAGATTTCAGATAGTTATGGAAAAAAGGTTTTTTTTAAAAAAAAAAAAAAAAAAAAAAAAAAAATTTTACTAAATGCGGTAGGTTTTTACAAATCAATACTTGCCATGATCCATGTACGAATATTCTTGTTTCCAGGCTCTTCATTTACAGGTTCCGTAAGAAGCATTTCAAAGAGTCGTGTAAGAGACACAACTGTATTACTGTTACTGGTGGAGACAACTTCCTGTAACAGAAACAGGTGATCAGGGCTGGTTTACTGAGCAATAATTTGTAATCAGTTTCTTTAAAAAATTGGTTTATGTAGTGAAATGTTCCCAATAGAAACTCCAATACAATAATAAGTAATCAATAACTTAATTCAGGTCAGTAAAGATACACATACCTTACAGTTTTTTCTTAACATCCTGTGTGCTGGGGGGATCAGCCAATTAAACAGCTCCAGCAGCAGCGTGGAATTCTCTGGGGTTTGAAGAGGCTGGGGTAGAGTTTTTAACCAGGATGACACCAGAGGAGGCCATCCCAGCTGAGATGGCTCCATATAGATCATTCCACAACGGCTCACTGTGGCTGGCTGGAACAGAAGTTCAATACTGCTTTAACCAGTGTAACAGTATATCGCAACCTGGTCAGCAAATCCTGTTAATGAACCTATACATCTACGATTAATTTTAACGTCGTATATAAGACAATACAGTTCCACAAGTGGTCAAGAGATCAGTACTCCAATTATCTTACTGAAGCCTGTGATAGGTCCATTGCCTCGAAAATCAGACTCATTTGATTGGACATCTGGATAATTTCTCCACTCATGAGGCACAACTGCAAGAGAAATATTAATTTGTCACTTGATGATACAGTTTCTTATGCAATTGAATATTGAAGTTTTCTAGTAACTATGATCAATACACCAATATATACACTGTGTGCATATACAGTATCTCACAAAAGTGAGTACACCCCTCACATTTTTGTAAATATTTGATTATATCTTTTCATGTGAC
>JANDJT010000050.1:15495094-15509938 GCA_024331685.1 Stegophilus panzeri
ATTTACACTGTTACACAAGCTGTACACTCACTACTTTACATTGTAGCAAAGTGTCATTTCTTCAGTGTTGTCACATCTAAAGATATAATCAAATATTTACAAAAATGTGAGTGGTGTACTCACTTTTGTGAGATACTATATATATATATAAATAAAAAACATACATACACAAATGCACCAATATATACACCATTAAACCAACTGCAATATGATCTCTATATCTAATATGAAATTAATTCAAAATCAAAAGCTTGCCTTTTTGTTGTCATCCAATACAGTGTTCATGCTCTCAATCCAAAGTGTGTCAATTGGTCCATCAAACACCACCCACTTCCTGTCTGGGGTCTCGGCTGAGGCAAACTCCCGAAATGTATTTGCCACAATCCCATCAGTCCACTGAAAAAGAAAGAACACTTATACAAGACACGTTCAAGAATATAACTCATTTGGCAAATTGATACTCACCTCATGAGACACTGGATCAAACTGACCAAAAAGCTGTCCCATTGTAATGGCTTTAGGGTTGATGGTGAGATATTGGACTTTCTCCTCTTCATTGTAGCCCCTCTCATTCATAAGCGTGAGGGTGTCCGCTAAAACATGGAGCACTTTGGTTTTGCCAGCAAAAGGTTCACCAACAAGCATGAACCTAAAAAAAGCAGAATACTGTCACCGTACATTGTCATAGTTCAGTGATTTTGGATGTTGTCTTCCAGCATTATTTGTTTTCATCCTTTTTTACAGCTCTGTATTAAATGATAACAAGCGTTACAGCATGAACGTTATTACGTGCTTCCTTAAAGTTGTTGGTGTTAATGCACTTGGAAGAGAGTGCAAACTGCTTGACTGCATCTACCTGGCCTAAAAAGCTATTATGCCTTCGTTCTGTTAACCCCTGGTCATAGATGGCAAGGATATTTTTGCAAGTTAAATTTGGGCAAATTTTGATTGATCATATTTGCTGCTTTGTGAAAGAATGTATACCTACCCGTGGCGTACAATCATCATCTCATAAGTCTGTATAATTTTATCCAGGAAAATGTCCACATGCTGGACATTGTGTTTTATACAGCATTCATGAGCACAAGCGAGAATGAGCTAATGAATAGAAGGAAAAGAAGGAATAATTACGAAAATGGAAGAAATGTAAAAACATCATAATCTGAATAAAAATGATAAGACCCCTAAATACTCACCTGATAGTCGGCCATGGGCAGAGAAACTCCAGGGAAGAGGTCACTGGTAATTCCATTAAAGAGAGGGATATCATGGGAGAGAAACTTGGGCTCATTCACATCCTTGATGGACCGTAGAAGCTAACCAGCAAAGATAGCACATGAGTCTCGACTCACATAACGCCGTTTAATGATTTAAATATATTAATACACACTATCCTTCTTTTTCCTTACAAGAATATCTTCATTTTCATTTGGAAATTTGAGTTTGAGGTTCCCTGCTGCCACAAGTACTGCTTTGACAGCTCTCATTCCATAATCGTAGTGGAACTGGGAGGACAACTGCTCAGAACACAACCTGTAGGTCATTACTATCTTCACTGAAAGTGGTTTGGCATTCAAGAAGCCATAAGAATAAAGGGAGATCTCTGCGATCAGAGCATAGTTGGGTACCATCATTGCCACTGTTCTAAACAAAACCTAGAAAACACACAGGAGAAACATAAATGCATTTATCCAGACTAGTGCACAGAAAATAATAGTAGGTCAGAATAATCAATTAAGCAGTCACACAACCAAGTTCTTACTTTCAGGTTATCAGGAAGCTCTGATCTTCCAGCATATCCAGGGTTCATGGTGATGGCTACAAAGCAGTTGGGATTGAGGCGAAGCTCTGTACCCTCAAAATCAAAAACCTCCAGCTTCATCTCAATGGCTCTCTGAATGCACAAGATCTGCTGTGCCACCACAGAAAGCACCTCCAGCTCAATACGGTTAAACTCATCAAAGCATGCCCATGCCCCCGAGGATGCCAATCCTTTAAAGAACTGTGATAGGTACATTGAGTCAAATCAAAATAGATAAAATGACACTAGTCAGTGTAAAAGTAATACTCCCTTCTTTAGATGTTGGCATTCAATCTGAGAGCAGCTCTACTTACTTTCCCCATGGCTAGGTAGTCAAGTCCATCAGAGCAGTTGAACACTACACACTGCACAGCAAGGGCTTTGGCCAAGTCTTTAGTGGTCTCCGTCTTTCCTGTTCCTGCAGGGCCTTCAGGAGCCCCACCTAAATTCAGATAAAATGCTCCAATCTGCAATAGAGACATGAAACTCACATGAATCAAATGTTGATTTCACAGGTTTTGTCATTTGTTAAAATAAATAAATAAATAAATAAAAATTAAAAAAATTAAAAAATCCTTTTAACAAAATGACTAGGTAATTGCAAAGAGTGGTTGGTGTTGATGTTTTGGTTTACCAAAGTTCTGTAGCATCGGTCTGTTAAAGGTGTGATGACCAAACGAGGTGAATTTCCCAAATACTCATAAGCATATTTGACATCACAATTTATGATACAGACCCGGACATTTTCATCTTTCCAGTAGTAACGTAGCTGTGCTAACCATTGGAAGTCTGTGTCACAAGAAACACCTGAGAGAAACAAATAAGATACATAAGAATCATTGGAATAATACAAGGAATGGAAGTGTAATGACAAATGACAATTAAGTAAAAACCTATTACAAAGTAATGTCAGTGTACAGTCAGTATTTAACTTCCTACACTAAAACCAAAGATGGATTATTTTTAACAACACAATGTACAATAAAATAACTACAAGAATCAACTTCATTTATGAATTAATCTAAGCAACCTTTCTGGATCATTTCCATTACAACATCACGGGCATGCACATCTATAGTGACCAGTGCTCCTAGGGTAGTACGAGTCTGTTTGGGCAGTTTTCCCCTGACTAGCTCCACAATGTCATTCAGCTGGCTCTGCAGCTGATCATAGTAGTTCTTCAGACCCTGTCGTCATAAACAAAAAAGACTATTTTAACAACCATTGCTAAAAAATACTAATGCAGTGGTAAATACTGTGTGTGATACTATGAGTATTTCCTTACATTAATTCCACTCCTGATAGCATCATGCACTTCTAGGGTCCAGTATATTTGAGAGGTACAGAGCACCACCTGGCCAGGCCAGTCACAAACCCACTGACTCCTCTTGGACTCTGGATAAGCCTGTGATGCAATACAAAACAGGTAAGAAATGAAGCTGGTACAAATATATACATGTAAACTGAGCAGTCCTGCGAAAGGTAATGCCACAAAAAATATTTCCAGATGTGCATATTATATATGATACAATACATAAGAGATACAGTCTCCTCCTAAAGTAAGAAGTTGTTGCCATAAGGTTGCCAGCTTTTAGAGAAGAGAAGAAGCCTTTATTTTTCACATATACATTATATCACAGTGAAATATTTTTCTCCATATCCCAGCTTATTAGGAGGCTGGGGTCAGAGCACTGGCATTATACAGCACCCCTGATGCAGATAGGGTTAAGGGCCTTGCTCAAGGGCCCAACCATGTCAGCTTTACAGTGCTGGAGCTTGAACCCCCTATCTTCTGATCAGTAACCTAGAGCCTCAACCGTTGAGACACTGCTACCCTGGTTTGATGCAGTAATTGCAAACAAGGGATATGCAACCAAATATTAAAGAGACAGTTCACTCAAAAATGAAAATTGTGTCATCAATTACTCACCCTCACGTCGTTCCAAACCCATAAGACTTTCATTCATCTTCAGAACACAAATGAAGACATTTTCAATGAAACCTGGGAGATTTCTGTCCCTCCTTTTACAGTCCAAGTAACAAAAACTTGCAAGCTCCAAAAAGTTAATAAAGGCATTGTAAAAGAAATCCATGTGAGTCCAGTGGTTTAAGCCCAATTTTATGAAGCAATACGAATGCTTTGTGTGCACAAAAAAGCTCAAATTAAGTCTTTATTCACATAATATCTTCACTTATAAACATGATTTTATAGAACTGGCTGCTTATAACAAACCCACTAAAATAAAGACATGATTACTTGTATAATTAAAACATTATATAATTGAGTGCAGAAATGAAGGTGAGTAATCACCTGACACTGATATTACAGTCTTAACAATTTGTGAGATTTGGCTCTTCTTGTTGATTTTCAGGTAGCAAAAACATCCATACTGAATTGCACGCAGCAAGCAGAAAACGCATACTTAAGAGCTTGTATGGTAGTTCGCATTGGCCAAAACACACAAGGAAAAGAATTGTGAAAAAATATTCTCGGCAAACACAGACATTCGCATTCGGACAGGATTACATTTCTCAGAGGATCACGGAGTTAGCTGAAAAACAGTAGGTAATTTGCTCTGGAATTTTTACAGTGGTTGTGTGAGAAAAACACAGAGTTGGCAGATTTGGACGGAATTAAAATCGCAAAGTATGTAGTAATGTCCCCTCGGAAAACTAGCCCTGTCCGAATACTGCTTAAGGCTATCTGTTCCAATACATTTGCTCACCTAAAAATTGGCACGCTGCCATCAAAGGTGCCATGTTTTAAGTTGTTTAACACAGCTAGATGTAAATATCAGGAAATGAACGCTGACATTCTGATCTATCTTCTCATATTTGTCTTTCGATCTTAAACCCAAATGTCTCCGGTGTATATGTGGGGCTGGGGGGATGTTCTTGCTGTTCCAATACTTTTGGAGGAGACTGTATAAACATGTGTATATGTCACAGAGCCAACACAACCTCTAAGACAATGCAGTTTGCTTAAAAGATCAGAAAACTATTGAGAGGCTTTGTCTTGCATATGTGCTTGAGTTTGAAAGTGATAACAGAATAAATATGATAACCGACTACATTTGTACTACATTTCAAAATCTCACCAGTCTGGCTCGGTTAATTACATCCCTGACACTACGCAGCATCATATCCTCCACCTGCACAAGCCACTTCTCCACCGCTCCCCGTGCCTCAGAAGTGGAGATCAGCTGAATCAGGCCCACGCGCTCACCCTCACTGCTGTACATGGCCTGGATGTCCAAGTTGGGCAGGAAATCCAGCTTGGCAATGCCCTCAAAGCACTTTTTCAGGTGAGGTTGTACACGCAGAGGGTCCTTGGTTTCAGAGAGGATCTCCAGCATCTCATCATTTGATAGGAAGAAAAAACTGTGTGATAAAAGAAGAAGAAGGAAATATAAAGCTACATTTAGTGGTACGTTCTGTCAGTAGAGTAAATAATGCAGTTTTGATGAAAATTACAGTCAACATCACATAACAAGCCTGCTACCGTGGAAAGAACAGTCTTTTCTTCTCAAGGTAAGCATTCAGTCCCTTCATAATTTGCTCTAGAAGGTTATTTGAGTCCTGAAGCTTCTCAAGTAAGCCAGGTAGTGAAGTTGCTGGTAAAACCTGCAACACACAAGATCACTATGCTCAAGTTCAAAACATCTTCAGAAGTGAGTGAATAAGACTAAAACGTACTGGAGATAGAAACAAGTTGCTGTTGTTTTGGGGTGATACCGGCATGCTACCTTTGAGTCTTTCACACAGTGTTTCATAACTTCCTTCCAGTGTCTGTCCACCATCTGGAATAGACGTCCCTCTTCAGGCATCTGCTGCATGATGTCCTGTGAGCTAAAGATGGGCTCCAAGTAGAGCCACTGGGCCTGTACCTTTAGCCACTCATCTATGGTGTCCTGGATATGGATCAAACGTTCCTCCCAGGCCTAAGCAATAACACTGATCAATCATTTCTATTTATAGTGCACAGGATCCAGATACAAACAATGCAGAAGACTTTTTAAAATCATCGCCATTTTTATTCAGCAATAGTCACACCTTGCATCAGTACATAATAATGCAAAAATGTTTTGTATACAAAAAATTACACTGACAGAGCTGAATTACCTTGATCTCTGCCTCAAAAGGTTTGATAAAAGGGGAGCCCCTCATAGTCTGGGTTTTCACTATCTGGTCATCCAACATAGTCTGAATTTCATCCACTGCAGTAAGGATAGACACACCAGACTCCCTGTATGCATGATGATGGAATGACATGCCATCCCAGGCCTCCACCATATTCTGCATGGCCTTCTTCAGAGAGAATTCCTGTACATACAGAGAATGAATTTATGAATAATTTATCTTAAAGTATAGCTTAAAGTAGTTAAATAATTCATTTTAAAGTTTAACTGAGATACATGACTGAAAAAAAAATGCAGAATATGTTGAAGTTATAATCATGAAACATATTATATGGCAATGCCAGATTATGAACTTCCAATTAATCGAGTGTCTCACTTTGCTGGCAGCTGCACTGATGGTCTCAAACTGCTCCATGTAAGGGGTGAGATTCTGTGTAAGGACTTTACGCAGTGTGGTGCCTGAGTTGGGCATCATGTCATAGTTCACAATCTCTGACATCTGCTCCCAGTGTCGAACCCTAATTCCAGGATTACACAGTATGGACACTGTTGGGATGTGCTCCTGTAAACAGAAAATTATCAAAACTTTTGAACTTTTGTCATCCCATATCACGCTGTTAAAAATACATCCTATAGAGGAGGGACAGTTCTTTAAGACAAGAAATAAGCAGGAGCAACCAAACAGAGCATGCCAATTAAAATGACAATACAGAATGCAGAAATTAGTTATTTTTGGTGTACCTTGAATTCTTTAATTTGCTCTATGACTCTGCAGCAGACCGCAGCAGTAGGACTCGCCTGTTTGTCTCTATCTTCTTCTCCAGGCTGTCTCTTTACCGCAGTCACATTCTCGCTCTCCTGCTCAGTCTTCTTCTGTTTCTGCTGGAACATTTTTTGACACTTGTAGATTTCTCGAAGAAACTCATCCACCTCTACCTCCATGCTTTCACCATTCAAATCTAAGAAGGAACCATCCATCCATCTAAACATGATCGGAGACAGAAGAAAAGACAGATGTTGAGTTTGACAAAATAATTTAGTCCAAAACAATCTCAAAGTCAAAAGATATATACATAGAAACTTATACACAGCACTGCATCTTCTTAATAAGAAGACTGAAGAATATAAACAATACACTGAGGATTGACCAAACCTCTTCTCAGTGCGCTGCCATTTTAGTACAAGCCCAAACAGCTTCTGATATGGATCAATGTTCTCCTTGATCATATCAACCTCTGGATAAACAGTTAGGTCCCAATTGTACAGAGCCTCCTCTTTGTTGATGAAGACAATTGACTCTTCAACTTTCTGAAGCCTCTTCTGCACTGTTCTTACATCTATCACATACTGCACAAGAGGAATGCGGGAAATGTTGTCATCGTAATTAAAGGAGCTCTGATAGTAATTATAAAACCTCTTTTGTAGGAAATTCTATGTTGCATTTTTTTTTTTACCTGTTGCATCATATCCAGTTCTGAGCATTCTGCATACTCCTCAGTCCTTCGGTCGAGTTTCTCAAGCTCCAGCATCAGCTTCTCCCTCCTGCCCAGCAGCTCCTGCTCACCTTTCTGCTTGGCTTTTTCCAACACCTATACCAAAGAACCAAAACAACTACAGGTGGGATACAATCATATAGCTTGCAGTGATTACATTTATCTTACATTAAATCTAGATATCAATGGCCAAATCTGAATCATCACTGACGGGCAAACATTACCTCAGCACTGAGCTCAAAAATTGGATTAATATTCTGTGGCCACAGCAGCACTGTTGAATGAAGCTCCAAGTCTTCTGCATCAAATATGTGTACATCCAGTAGGTAATTTAATCTATGAAGTGTTTCCTAGAAAAAATATTGATTCTTCCTTTTATTATTTTTGTGGTTGTACATTGAGTAGATAAAACTAAAATGCTAAGAGCTCACCATTATCTTACTGTTCAGCTCTTCTATTCCTTTGGTTTTGGCATAACCAATATACGCAATCATCTCTGTCATGTCTTCTGTTGTGTTTGGGTTTTTTATAGCCTTGTCCCGAATGGTCTCAAACTCTTTACAGATTCTTTAAAAAAAAAAAATTTAAATACAAAAAAAGTCCATACTGAAGACCTTCCAATAAACTGAATATAAAAATGGATCAATTAAATTGAGGAGGAAATACAAAGAAATGAAGTCTAGGTAGTCTTACTGAAGGCATTGTTCACGATGTGTGCTGATCAGTCGTGCCACAAGGATTTGAGCAAAAGTCTGTGCTTTCTTTGCCAGCCCTTGTTTGAGTTCCTCACAGTCCAAGCGGATCATGTCAAAATAAACCACTGCGGGAAGGCTGGAGATCTCTTTGGACAGAGTACGGAACACTTCCACTTGCTGAGATAAAGCAGCACAGTCAGATACACATTACACATTAACATACTGTAATTGAAGCTATGGTAAATGGTCAAATTTACCTCAGTATACTGATCAAAACAGTGCTCCTCCTTCATAAATTTCTCTACCAGATTCTGTGCTCTCCCATTGACTAGCCAATCATAGTTGTCAACTACACAAAATATAAGTTTGGATAAATCAACAAGCAGGTCATTATGAACCACCCTGGTAATTAAGTTCTAAGAACGTAGTCATGTACTGTCGGTTTTTAAATCTGCGTTATTAAGGTCAAGATTAAAAATGCGAGAAGCTCACAATAATACTGAAAGTGTTTCGCGGGTGCCTCTAGGTTTTCACGGACAGCGTTCCTCAGCGTAGTCTGTGCCCACATGACAATGTGGTCTGCCAGCTTAGCATCAACTACTGAATTATTTGCCGCATCTAGCCAGGACTGAACAGTCTGGACATTCTGTGGAATGGTAAGATCTGTTAAATACCATCATTCTTACATGAATAGCAGTCTGACTTTGGATAGCAGAATAGAAAACTGTGTTGTGAAAAGGTGCCATCTCAGATTTGTCCACTGGTAAAATTGCTCAACTAATATGTAATTTATTGCTATTAATATGAGGTTGAGTCAAAAAAAAAAACCTTAAAAGCGTGACATAAACTAGAATTGAATCAAACTTTTTTTTTTTTTTTTTTTTTTTCTTCTAGACTAATCCAGATACTCATTAAGTGCTTGAACAAAATGGGGATTGTACAGAAAAATGATACACTTTTCGACATTTATTTGCAATAAACAATACAATATATATATATTTTTTAATGAATTTAAGTCTCATTTAACTCATTTTTAATCATTTAACTCTCGTAAATACAATGTTGAAACTATGTAAGGCAGGTAAAGATAATCAAACCAAGACCTTTTCACACCTGCAAAGTATTGATGATGGAGTTGAGAATCTCTAACACAGCCTCCTCCAAATCCTCAAAGCTGGGATAGAAGTCCATCTTCTCATCATCAAAGGTCAAGTCCATCTTGAAAAGGGGAAGCTTCTGCTTGTTGAGGGGTTCAAACAGACTAACAAATGCCTCCACACTTCTCTCAATCAGAGCCTTCAGCTACAAATGGAGAATAACTGGCACTGTTATATTTCATAGAGGTCTCATCAGTACTGAATAATCAGCCACATTTTTGATGGCTTCCTAGACTCACCTGATTGGAGAGAAGTGTTGAAGCACAGTTATAAAAGGCATCCAGCTTCTCTCGTCTGATTCTTTGCACTGTGTTCTTGCTGGTGAGCAAGTGAATAACCTTTGGGAACCAGGTGTTCATGAGCTTCTCCTCGAGTTTCGCACACTCCACCGACACTTTGTTCTTTAGGTTCTTACAGCCCACAGGGCCTTTAGACCTTTATATCACAAATACAGTAGAAAAGTCAACAAATGAACAAGTGAAATGGATCAGCAGAATTCACCAATAAATCTTGACAAAATGTCTGGAAAGTAAAGATGGCTTAACATTAGTAGGTTTAAAATGGCGCATACATACGTTGCAAAAACCTGATCGGCTGACTGGTCAAATGCCTCAGAGAAAAGTGTTGCCTTGTTAGATTTCTCAAAACACAAGCATTTACAGTTACCATAGAGGCAACAGTGATTAGCTTCTATTTCAATATCAAGATAAGCAATGGGACCAGGAGTAAAACATCACGTTCTGATGTAGAGAACCAAATTTAAATGACAAAGTTTGTAAACTCTTATGGCTCACCATAAGATTGAACATTGGAATATTTATATTATATTTTGGATAGTATATAGTATAAGTATATATTATGATTTTAATATACTCTAAATATTATGCAAAGGGGCTGCATGTCAGTGCTTTTAACTGAAGGATTAACATTGCTGCCACACAGCTCAAGATCAATCCTGAGCCCAGGGTTCCATCTGTGTGGAAGTTCAACCAAACTCCCCATGTTTACATGAGTTTCCTCCAGGTTCTCCGGTTTCCTCCCACTTCCCAAAAACAATGTTGGACAACGTACTCTAAATTGCCCCTAGATGTGAATGAGTGTGTGAATTTGTGTGCATGGTTGCCACCTCAGATTCTCTGCAACCATGACCAGTATAAAGCAGTAACTATACTAACATTTGAAATTTGAGCTGCAATGATAAAAAGCAGTACCTGCAGTCTGAGATATCAACCAGGAGCAGCTGAGAAAATGTTATGTAACAGGTATCCAAAATGACTTTCATTACTGGGTGTAGGATGTGCAAATTTTCTTTGATCTTCTTTCGACTCCTGATAAAGCTGTTATGCCATGGCCTGCTGAAATCAAGAGTACTAAAAGGAAAAAACACTTATCATTTATATAAATCTGAAAGAATCCATATTTATGTCTTTGTTTGGGCTTAAGGGTGCAATATTAGACTCCAACGCACTCACTTGGGTGCAGGTGATTTTTGTAAAGGAGCATCTGTATCCATCTGTGGCTTCTGAAGGATACTGTCAACTAAAAAAAATTATTATTAACAAAAATAAACTATACAACAACAAACACAATTCTGTATTTCTCTGAAGTCAGTCCTTCCAGGATTTCACGATCACAGAAATTAATGCAAAATCAATGCAAACGCCACAATATTTGGTTGAGCGTGCGATTTTTCTATATAACTGCAGATTTTCCGCAGATTTGGGCGAAGCTGCCTCATGTGACATCATCACAATGTGCATTCAGCCAAAACCCTGTTCGATTCATATGCGTCAAACATGAGTCTAGCTAAAAGGTCTCATAGACCAACAAACAGTACTGCGAAAGACCGTGCAAAACGATTTTGTGTAAATGCAATTTTGCCAATTCAAGTAGATTTCTGCAAGAAATGCACAATAAACTCTGCAAGTTGCATTACAAATTTTTGGAAAAAGTTGCAGCAAAATTAAACATTTTTGAATCAAGCAGAACTATAACCTGCCCGCAATAAGACTGATCAACTAAACCAGAAGTTCTCATGTGAAACTTTTTGGATTTAGGAACTGCTGTAATTATAAAACAAATTTCATGGACTCCTTCAGAACAGATTCATTTTATCCAACTATTTAAATATTAGACTAATTATTCAGATGTGTACATTAATATTCTGGCCATTCATTAAAGTCCTAGAATTTTTTTATTCCTAAACCTTTGTGAAACAGAACATTTTTTTGTCTTTTTGTCTTAATTACAGAGGTTTGGATTGAACCCCATTCAAGTGACCAGTTAAACAGACATAACTATAATAACTCAATAATAAACATAACTTTGTTAATTATGTATTGTGGTTTCCTGTAACAATTTTTTACAGCTCACCTGTGAACCTGACCATGGTGCTAAGGAAATTCTCTCTGACCTCCTCGCACAGTTCCTCCAGCAGCTCCGTTCTGCCAGGTCCCAGCCGGAGCTGAGGTGGTACAAGGCTCGACATGTTGTCCAGCCACTGCTGCTGAATGGGTACAATGGGTCTACTTTCCACGCACTGCTTTAGGAACATGTAGTTCATCTGCAGACATGTAGCATGGACAGACATTGCCAGGGTGAGAGAAAAACTGATAAACACTTAGCTGTACAGGAGTACTGTATTAAACGTAATGAAAGGTACATACACGTTGTTTTCTTGCTTCACTCATCATCTGTTAAAAATATTTAGTGTTAGAGAGCAGTAAAAATCAAGGAGTTACAATAATATATCATGTGAATAATTTGGTGTCTTTAAAGAAAATTTGAATACTGTTGGGGGAAACTCAGGTTCATAGTATGGAGAATCCTCTGGGGTTGTGTCCTTGGCCTTTTTGTAGGCTTGTGCTGCAATCGCAACCCTGAAAAGACCACAGAGAATTAGAATAGCTCAGGCTGCACAATCTATCATTAGCTGATATTACAATACTGTTCTAACAAATGTAGATCACTTTGATCAGTATAATCCAGACCATTCTTAACCAAGTCACATCACGGGATAAGCAACATGTTTTTAATCCATCAGAATAACAATATAGTTGAAATATAGTGCTCATTGCATAGCCCTTATATTTAGAAGCAGGGCTCTATGGTAACAATTTCTCCTAAATTACAAAAATTTAGGAGTAAGGTTGAAGATTAGGTTTTTTTGTTTGTTTTTTTTGAGATGGTAACATTAATGTGCCACAATATAATACACAAGTTGGCATGAGAAAACTTGAGCTTGTCAATTATGACAGAATTTAGGAACATAGTGTGAGCCATGACAAATTAATTTACCTTCTGATAAACTAAATTTAATATTTTCAGTTAATTTTACAGACTGTATGCAAAAAACAACAACAACAACCGTTAACCTGTTCCACCTTGTAAACAAATACAATAAACCTCAGTGTTCAGTCTTTGAAGTCTGCTCCTCTAAAATATATTTAAAGCTACACTATTAGCCATTTTCCACTGTCATGGTTCTTATACTGCTCTGCGTATATTGTGTGTATATCTGAATAATCACATATAGGAAGTGATTGGGTGAGTTCATTTATCTGCCAGATGCAAAGCGCTTTAGTTTAATGGTGTTCACTACTGATGGTCCGATCAGGATTTTTACAGCCGATACCGATTTCTTGTCATCTTGATCGACCGAAACCGATCCAGATACCAATCTTTTTTTTGTTTAAGCTTTAATCAGGAGGTCTGTCATAAACAGTTAAATGTAAGCTCTCTGCTCATAGTCACTGTTAATTGAATTAAAATAATAGCTATTAGAAATACTGTAGGTTAATCGATAAATAAACAAGCATAAAATATTTATTTTTTAAATATCTTAAACAATAAAGAGTCCTAATTAAAAGTATATTCACACAAAAATTATCCATATTAGGAAAAAGAAGGCTAGTAGCCTACTAAGGAAATAGCCTACTAAGCTTAATGTCAAATTGATATTAAATGCAACCCATATAATCATATATTAAATTATTTATTTATAACTAAGCACATTTTCTGTCTTTACATTTTATTAGTTTTTTGTTTGTTTGTTTATCAGTTGTTCCTTTTAGATCGATTACCCAGTACAGTGTTGCCATGTCTGATGATAATATTGCGTTTTTGGGGGAATTAAATAAAACATGGAAACTACAGTTTATTTTTCTAGTGATATCTGGCAACCGTGAGTTTAAATGAAGTGAATGCCCTGTCTGTTAGAGTTACTGAAGGAGAGCGGCAACGTACTGTATGTTTACAGTGAACAGTTGCTACTCTTGATTATGATTGGTGAGGCATTATTTAATAAAGAAGTTTGAATTACATCCAATCTTGTAGCGTTAGCATTATTATTAATTTACTCCACCTGACGCCGCTGTGTCTACACGAGCATGTCACATTCACAGGTTCAGGTCATTTTGCGGGATCAATAAAAGATGGCGGTTTGTGAGATCGGAGAGTTGAGAGAAACAACTCTTTTAATCATAATGGCTTCTTTGCAGTATTTACACACTTGATCAGTTGACTGAGGAAATGAAAAGCAGTGTGAAAGTAACTGTTGCGCGGTGTAGATGCATTTTGGACTTCCTGTAGTTTTTATTCCGATTGTATTATACAACTCCGAACAGGTCACTCACGCCAGTGCGCCTAAATGTTTTTTCACAGTCGCACAAACTACTTTTCAGTCGCAAATGCGAGTGAAATGGTCGCACTGTAGAGCCCTGAGAAGGTAGGTGAAGAGCAATCGGCAGCATTATAAATGATCACAGTTTACATGGACAACAACAATCCAATATTAACCCGATTAAGACAATACTCAGATTAAGAAACTACCATGTAAACAGCAATTTTTGATTACCTTAATCTGACTAAAGTCATACTCTAAGTAAACACAAATCGCATTAAGACATGTGGAGTATTCCTATTTTAATCGCATTATGGAAGTGTACACCCTTAATCACACTATTAACATCATGTGGGAGTTTTTACCACATTTTGTGACAGGACAAGTACACACACACACAAACCGTGTACTTACCTACTATATAGTAGGAGAAATACACGTATCTCAGCTACTATATAGTAGGAGAAATACATTTATCTCAGCTTCTATATAGTAGGTAAGTACGCGATTTCAGACACAGCCCATGGCTTCAATCAGTTGTCTATTTGCATGTATAGCATGACAAATAATTAAGTGCACTTGAAGCTTTCGTAAAATAAAAAATAAAAACACCCAAAACTGTACACGGTACCATAACAAAGACGAACTGTCGATACGTGAAATTCTGGAGGGAACGTCGGACGGCGTGGCATGGGGACGTAATGACGTGTGCCGTTACTCGATCTGAATTCTATAACATGTAAAACCTGAACATGAAAGGAATAGTCTAAACAGGGGTGGGCAATCTTATCCGGAAAGGGCCGGTGTGGGTGCAAGTTTTCATTCCAACCAAGCAGGAGGCACACCTGATTCAATCAGTTGATCTTGGCTTTCAATAGATTCAGGTGTGGCTTCTGCTTGGTTGGAATGAAAACCTGCACCCACACAGGCCCTTTCCG
>JANDJT010000050.1:15520113-15534143 GCA_024331685.1 Stegophilus panzeri
AGAATATCACATCTATTGATATTTCTGTTGAATAAATGATTGAAAAAGTTCATTTTCCTTGTGGTTTTGTTCAAGTAGATCTACTTTATTAATAGGCACTGTTTCAAAGATGATCAAATGTTTGCTTGCCCGAATATGTCAAAAAGGCCAACAATTTCCATGGGGTGTACTTATTTTTTCACATGACTGTAGTTTTATTGATGATTATGAAGTGTTATCCATCAGAGAAATAAGATTATTTGTGTCAGAATTGCCCATTTTAAAAGAGAAAAATGTCATGATTTACTGTATTAAAAGCTTTACTGAGATCTAATTCTAATCTAGACATCAGACTTGTTAGTGAAGTGGCTGGATCTGTGTCAATAGATCAATTGGATTTCTGTCACTGAACTTGCATTTAAGATTGACATGTTACTTCTTAAGCTAGTGAAGTGCTCTGTTCCAAGTAAAATGAGGGCCTTTTTTTTTTTTAAATTATGCCTTTCTCTCCTTTCCATTTTTCTAAGCTTGGAGGTCCCACCATTTCAAGGTATCAGAATCAGACCAGGTCAGTGACAAATTTACAAGTTCTTGATATGATTTTGAATGATCATTCAAATTAACTGCATACAGTACACTATTAAGCGTTTTAATGCTGTAGAATTATAAAATGAATAAAGGGAATGTAAGAGCAAAAATATTATGAAAACTGAAGAAAAAAAACCCAGAAGACATTTGTGCAAACTTCAGCTGTCCAATTTTAGTGCATGTTTAGTGCTTTTGCACAATATATAAATGTACAGCATATATGGCATTTTCTTTCTTGTGGTACATGTGAAAAAGCATAGCGCACCTGATCTTACATGAGGCATTGATTCACTCTGCTGTATGACTTCACTGTCATCCTGTCCCTCTTGTCCTATTTTCACAATTTATGATGCAGATGGAGTAGGCATTGAAAGTTCAAGTGTCTCACACGAGGAGAGTTTTTCGCCTGCAGCTGAAAACCCACTCCGAAAAATGTTGCAGGTATTGCATTTTCACATTGCCAATGTGACCTTGGGCAACAAGAATATTATCACTGCCTAAGTCTATCTAAAACATCCTGCAAGACACTCATGCAAAACACAGACATGTTTAATAAATTAAAAGGGAAGTGTGTTTAAATGTTCTATTTTGCAAGCTGTGTGTTTAATGTTTAAATACCAATAGCAACTTGTTCTTTCCTGCCAACAGCCCTATGGATGGCATTTGCACACTCAGCCCAGAACTAAAAGGAAGTTACTTCAGTCTACTAGCTCAGGGCCATACTCTCCTCTGAGTGTAGCTTATAATGGCAAGATATGCATCCTGTTCAAGGCCAAGAGGCTGGCTATTCGCTACAGAAACAACACTTTTCTGGACTTAACAGAAAGGGTATTTGGACCCAATGCCTCTGTAGACACCAAAGGCTCTGTATGCACCAAAGAAAAGGCTACGTATGTCATTAGAAAACCTCATTTTTCAGCTTTGTTGTCATAGATTGTTACATTTGTCAAAAATATCATAAATTTTTTTAAAATTCAACATTCACTTCAAGCTATACTGACTGACTTTAAAGATTTACCTGATGGTAGCAGTGCCATTTGTATGTGTTTTTTGTCCACAGCCTTTCTCTTCACTTGGGAGATGTGGAGGACATTAAGGGACTTGTCATTAGGTGCGTGTCCTTTTCTTCCCACCTTTTTATCCCACTTGATAAAGCTAAACATATAATCTTACAGAATGACCACTGAAATAACACCACTTGTGATCTTATGACTTTACCACAGGCTCCAAATGTCCAACACATTTTATGAGTCAGTAGGCCAGAACTGGTTCACTTTGGACAGTGTTCATATCCACTACAACTGGACCCATGAGGCAACATTCAACGCCACTGAGGTCTATGCTCCCGCTACCTACTCATACCACTGCCAGCATGTCAGCAGCCTACAGAAATATGACACCTTACTGGCACCCAGCTCCCACACAGATAGCTCTGCGAACTGGCACATCACTTTTACAGACTTCCAAGTAGGTGCACAAGTTGCTTACTAATGCTTCTTGATGTAAAAATTAAAGCATTAGTGTACTACTTTCTAAAATTGAAGATATTTAGCTTAAAAAAAAAAGCAATACTGTTCAGCAAACTTAACTGAAAGTAACTCATGGAAATGTTAACATTTCTTAGTGAGTGAGGCGAAAAGGCTAATTAACCTCTGGGAGTAACAGAGAAAAATACAATAGGAAAATACAGATAGAATATGGAGAATATTATACATTGAATATTGAATTTTACCTTATAGACAGAGAGAGCATTACCTGCAAGCCACTATTCTTTTACCATATGGAACTACTGATATGCTTCTCCATTTCACCTCCACAGATCCAAGCCTTCAATGTGCAATCCAACAAATTTGCTTCGGCCAGTGATTGCGCAACCTTCTTTACGCCAGCCATCCTGATGGGACTCATCACGTCTCTAATTTTGCTGCTAGTGTTGGCCTACGCCCTGCACATGGTAGTCCACCTCAAGCACATTGACCGATATGAAGAGCACAAGACCACTGTCTACTTCCCACGTATGCCCGAGGCTGAACTCCCTGACAAGAACAGTGTTTAGGGGTGGGTTGCCACCATGGCACCATCTATGGACCAAGCACAGCTCTGCAAAGGACCAGACAGGTCCTCTTCTTAATCTTGCCTCTTCTGATTCTGGATTGCTGCACTGTGCTCTCAGTCTTAATCCTGCCTGGAAATAAACTTGATTGGCTGATGGTCTTAAGTCTTGAGACAGGAGGTGAGATAATCTGATGAATTCTGTGTTTAATCCCAGGCTGGAACCAGAACCTGGGCACATCATGCTTCTCCAGGACCAGGACTGGGAAGCCTATGAAGATGGAGTATTAAACTGGACTTTCACTGGACCAAAAATGGGTAGACTTTAGAGCAACCTGAACAAGTGTGGCAGAAATCTACTGTATGAATATTCAAGAGATTTGTGAGTGAAGAGGAAGAAAGGGAAATTAATGAAGAAGTGAAAAAGTGTGCCTGTGACCCAGTGGTCAAAAAACAGTGGAGGTTACTGATATGAATAACAAAGAAAAAAAAACAAAACATTTTGTGACTGCCAAAGTCTAGCAAAATTTGTCAGCCTTGACAAATCACTGACAGTAAAAATGTGAATATGAAAAATATACAAGAAAGCAGACCGTAAATGTACAGTGCTTACAAACTCTACTGTAGTTTTTTAAGTAATGCAAACACCACATGTACAATAGATTCAGTTCAGTTTTCAATCTCAAAATATGCAGTTAATGATGTAGTTGTATAGATCATGGCCACTGATTTTAGTATTTAACAGCCTACAAGTACAAAACCTATATCAAACCTGCATCAAAAACATGTTTTATTTTCTAGTTCATAAATATGTATAAAAAAAAAAAAAAACCCGAATTTTTATATGAACAAATGTATTAGGCCTATTTAAACTCTTTCCTGGTTACTAGGTGGACTGTATTAGGTCTAATATATGTACACTAATTGACAGCAAATGCTGTGTAACTATAGGGAAGTCCTGTTAAAAGAATGAAAGAATGCTGTATGATAACTCGTGTAGGTGTATACCCTCAGTATCATATTCAGTAAGCCTTTATATATCTACAAATAACATCAGTAACTCATTATTGCAATAACCCACAGCATGACAACAGCTAATGATAAAACCTTTCAGGGCGGCTCTGACACTCATGTGCAACTTGTTCTTTTTGTCCAAATGGAAGCTTACATACACATTAAGGTTTCCAGTCAATGTAGTTTGAAAAATAAACAATGATCAAATGAAAATGGTGTATGCATCAACTTCCAGTTTTTAGAAGTTCTACTGTATATGTGGGTGTATTACATACTGCAGTCATTCAAAACAATAACCAGGAAGTCAGAAATGTGACACGGCAGTGAAAGAATCAGTGGTTAATTTTGCAGCTCACACCAGGTCACTGGCTGCAGTCAGCTGGTTCAGAGTTCCTGATATTGGAGTCAGGTGAACGCAACCTCATCCTCCTGCCTCTGTTTTTCCTCTCTGTCCTTTCTACCATCTGTTCTCCCCTCTCACTTCACAGCAGGAGCATAACTAACCCCTCACAGTTTACCTGTTGGCTCTGAACCAGAAACGTGTATCTGTCGCCATAATTTTGAGGTTCACTGTTGCTGTTAATTTGCCATTGCTTTCTTGGTACACACAGGGCCATCCTGGTTTACAACGTCACTAACCAGAATTGCACTGCACTTCTTCCAAACACTTTTATTATTCTTTAATCTTATTATTATTTATCCAGTCTTGGTCATTACTATTCAAAAATGTTATCCATAGACACAAAATCTAGATTTTGTTCAAGTTTCTAAGGTGAGGTGGGTTTCTTCCAGAATCACCAGTTTCCTCTCACTTCCCAAAAACATACTAGCAGGTGAATTGGTAACTCTAAATTGCCCTCTAGGTGTGAATGTGTGTATACATGGTGCTCTATCCATCCCATCCATGGTGTATTCCTGCCTTGAATGAATGAATGAAAATCTTTAGGTTATGTTATCCTTTGTTCTCCAATTATGTCTATACCTTCTGACTGTCCAGACACTGTTTAGGCAAATAGAAATATTAAACCAATCAGATTTCAGTTAAAGATTAAGTGATGACCATCTTAGAAAGAAAAATAGAGATACAGTAGGTAGACATAAAGGTAGATTGATACAATTCGGTTGAATTTGTAGGTTGTTAAAGGTAGGACTTCTTTTGTGCTACCTTTCCAAACACATTATTCTTATGAATGTGACGTCAAAGAGTTGATTTTGTAATTCTAAAACCCCAAGAATCAACTAAATTGTGAAAACTGTAGTGAAATGTACAGTCCTTCTCACTATGTGGAAAGATTATGCTCATGAGTCTCACTCCTCAAATTTCCAAGCGTTCTAGATATCTGGATTTTTTTTATTTTTATTACAGCCACGATTGTGTGGTAATTTTATCCACTTATGTATTTTAATGTAATTTACCAACCTCATAAATATACCCAGGAACCTCATGTTCTTACCAAGGGAAACAGGAAATGGTTAGGCATCATTTGGGTGTGAGTAATTGTGTTTTTAAAATAACATGAGAATGGGTTTTTGTTACACGAAAGATTTTCCCTGTTGTTTGCATGAACATTTGGAATAGTGGTGTGTAACATGTTTGTGCATTTCCTTAAAAGGTGCCAAGTTGAAGCTAAGATATACTGTATGGGTGGTAAGGGGAGAGCAGCCAAATCTTCTGTGTTCTTGCTCTTTTCAAACAGAATAGTCTGTTGGAAATCTGGTGTGAGTTCCAGCTATATCTTAATCCCACTCAGTGAGTCAGCTATATTAGGAAGATTTATGGAGAAATGACTCATCCCTTTCAAATAGATATGAATAAAAAGAGGGCAAAAAGATTCCAGGCCAGTGGACTTCAGTGCACATTTTTCTCTTTTTCTCATCCAAGGCCACATGAGGTCACAAGTAAAATAGTCTCCATTATGGAGACTATCATACGCATTATCTTATTTATTTGTCCACATGTATGTTGGATATCATTTCATTATACACAGTCTGTAAAATTCTTTTTAGCAATTAGCTTTTGCCTATACAACGTTATTTCCTTTTATAAGGAAATGGCTCTCTGTTTTTCAAATGCCCTGTGTGCATGCATGCCTGTTGATCTATATATCAGTCTCTCTTTCTTTTTCAAACTCCTTCAAAGTTAATGTTACTGATCAATATTTGGAAGAAAGGCCCTCTTTCTTTCAAATATTGATCAGTACCATTAACTTTGAAGTATATAATAATAATAATAATAATAATAATAATAATAATAATATAATATAGTGAATGCATGTGCATACTAATATTGAATTTATGAAATTTTAGTTTAGTTTCACATTCATAACCTAAACACGTTCTTAAAATGTCTAATTTATGATGTATACTATATTTTCTTTATAATCTCCCAAATGTTTTATACCTCCACTGTCACATGCAGTCCTAAACTGAGATGAAAAGCATTTAGAATTCTTATATAATTGAAATTAAATGTTTGAAGAAATGCCATCATCGTGCCAGGCTGATGTCTGGAAAGAACAACAAAGGTAAATTTTTGTGAATACTGTGCAAGTTGTGCAAGATTACATTATGTCTTTAAATACTGCCCACATCACTGGATGCATTACATACATACAACTACAAAAAAAACACCAGGTGCACAGATTAATATGATCTCTGGTTTGAGAGGTTTCCTATAACAGCCAGTCTGATAGTGCCAATGGATGTTTTTGTTGATGATGAGTTTGTAGGCTCTACAGATATTAGCCTACTTAATCCCAAATATTCCAAACTATGTGAGCATATGCATTTTAGAAAAGTCTGAAAATAAGTTTTATTCTTGGCCACATTTGTGACCAATGGCAAAATCAATACACATAATAAAATCCATAAGCACAATTCTAGCATGAAATTAGTTTTGCCCCATATATCATTTCCATCCATTTTCTGTACCACTTATCCTACACAGGGTCACAGGGAGCCTGGAGTCTATCCCAGCGGACTCGGGGCACGAGGCAGGGGACATCATGGGCAGGGTGCCAACCCATCACAGGGCACAATCACACACATTCATACAATTTAGAGATGCCAATCAGCCTACAACACATGTCTTTGGACTGGGGGAGGAAACCGGAGTATCCGGAGGAAGCGAGGGGAAAACATGCAAGATCCACACACACAGGGCAGCGGCGGGAGTCGAATTCCCATCCCTGGAGGTGTGAGGCAAACGTGTTAACACAGTTAACATGTAACTGCGCTACCGTTCCCTCCATATATCATCTGAACTAACAAAATGTAAAAGATATATTGTTAGGATTATCTACTTATTATGCATCTTCTTTCTGATGTGCATGCTCAAATAAATAGTTTTTTTTTTTTTTTTTCATAGGACCATTTGCATCATCTATCTAAAAATGTTCATACAGAATCAAGACAACCTACAGCTTAGATTTCATATTTCAAAATATATCATCAGACTACAGCTGGCACATTTAATATGTGATGTGTCATCTGGTGGGGATGACTCCCATGACGTAAGAGACAAAGGGCACAAGAACACAAGTAACCCCCTTGTCTGATGTAGCCTACTCGGGTGCATCGGTGAAACAATGAGGCTGAGTGTGCTGGAGTGCAGCTGCAGCCTCCATCGGATGCCTCGGCTCGGATGTATGACCATGTGGGTCACGGGGCATCCAAATACGCGGTTCCAGGGTAGAACATGAGTGTTTGCCTAAACGCAAACTTCCACGTTTTACGAATAACAATAACCCACATAGTGCTCATTAGTTTCAGTTTACGGTTCTGAATATTCTTTCTGTCGCTGTCTCTATAACAGAAGCTCTGCTTGAGAATCCAAATATATTATGTTTGCCGCGCCCCCTCTCCTCAGAAATGGAATCGTCTAACGTCTCCATCAGAAAAGCAAATGTGTGGAAGATTCAGATTGTAAAAAGCTCAGCAGTCAGTTCCTCTGCTGCGCCTTCGTCGACGTCTAACGTCTGCTGAACATCAGGTATCCTTCACACTCATTATCGATTGCTCTAAGGATTATATGTATATTTTAATAAAAGCATAGACTATCGTATTTTATAGTTAGTGTTAGGCAGTGTTGCGCATCAGTGGTCTATACGTTGTTAACTTTGTTTGAGTCTAACTGGTTTAGTTAGCTTTGTTTACATAATTTCATCGTCTCAAACTGATGAATAAGGAGTAGCTCAGTGAAAAATGGTCGAATGCCACTATATTTATGTTTAATTAACACTATTTTTTAATGAATGTCCACAGTGTTCTGTCCCTTCGTAGTCCTGTGATCAGGTGGAATAAATGGAGGCTCAGCAACTGAAGGATCCGCTGAATAAAGTTTCCCTAATCAAAGGTACCTCAAGCAGCTACAACTCTTAACACCAAGAACAAAACAAAACATATATTTAACTTGCTACAAAAGTAAATACACTAAAGTGTGTTCAGGTTTGATTGCATCTCTCTAAGCGTCTTGAAAGCATCTTTGATTACATTGTAAACATTGTTGTGTATGTAAGTAAGGTAAGAGCTGGGAACTCTGACGTTAAGTGCATTTAGTGCACTGAACTGTGCAGTTATTCTGCATGGATGTAATACAATGCATGGGGTGCAGCTTAAGCAAGGATATTTTCAGTTTCGAAGCTAATATAGGCCAGAGTGTTCCTCTGTGTCCTCACTCTGCAGAGAGCTGATCCAGTGCCTGATCCAGAGTGGCACCGATGAGCGGGGGACTGAGAGTCCTACAACTCAGGAATTCATGAATCCTTAATGTCCTCGCTCGATCGCGCTCCCCGCATGGTGCAGAGGTTGTGTTTGCCGAGCTATTACAGCTGACTCATGCAGGATATGTGCAGGCTTGTTTTTCTGAATTCCTGTCACTGATTGCATTGATGCCTCCCTTAAAATCACCATTTATGGTGCACGTTCTGGAGTGTGCAGGATGAGGTCATGTCTTTTTAAAGCACTCGATAGGACGGCCTGATTCTGCGCAACCCAGTTTGAGGAGAATTCCTACTTTAGGTGAAGACACAGTTAAGTTTAGAAAACTCAAGCTAAAAATATTCCAAATATAACAGTGTAGATGTGCTGATTTGTCTTGGTCACTAAAGTTGTGTTAAGTTTATGTAAAATTCCTGTGCAGGTTATAAGCAGCAGCTTGGGGGGGGGAGAGGCAATCCACCCTTTATAGAGACCAGGGCCCTAGTTTAGAACCGAGATGAGTTTTTTTAGGGTAAATCTATTTTGGGTTAGCTTATTAATTCATGGAATAGGCCCATTTACCCACCTCAGGGGAAATTATCTTGCACTTCATTCTGATCTATATTTAACCTGTGGCCAGTCTAAGTGTGAACTCTGGAAGAGGACAGAAATGCCAGGTTATGTATCAAGATGAAATGATTGTGATAGCCAAATTTGACAAAGGTAATTATGTGGTCACGTTATCCTTTGCTAGCATGTTGAAATATTCTCTGATAAGGTTGCTTTATTTAAAATAAATTAACCATATCATACCTTAAATCATTTGATCATTCCATACAAGTCGTTTTGGTGTAAATGTCTGTACAGATGAGCTGACTCGGAGCTCCATGGAGGCCAGCGAGTCAGAGAAGGTGATCCGGCACCTTAACCAGGAGCTGAAGGAGGCCCATGATCAGGCCAATGCTGGCAAGCAGAAGTGTGTGGAGCTGCAAGGTAAAGGCCATGCAGGTTTTCCTTCAGTGTACAGGACACTGTACTAGACACTAAGATGATTCCTTCAACTTTTAGCAGCAGCAAATTAGAAAGCATTTGTGCCATCTTTGCGTTAGTTGTATGCATCCAAACTGAGATCCAATGAGACCCAGAAACATAGTTGCAGGTGTGTTTGTTTTTTTACTCTCGTGCAGGACGTATGAAGCTTGTGGGACAAAGAAACGCTAGGTTGATTAACATGAGTGCGTACAGGACTTGCACATGGCTGCATGATGCATTTACTATGTTCATTCATTCATTCATCTTCAGTAACTGATTTATCCTGTTTATGATAAACTGTATACATTCTTCTACTAATGTGTAGCTTACTACATATAGTTGTGTGTGTGTGTGTGTGTGTGTGTGTGTGTATAATATAATATAAAAATGTTGAGTTGTACAACTTTCTATGGGAGCAGGCAGAAGTGGGATGTATTGTATTGTACAATTACATAAGAAGTCAACAGGCTGTTTGCACTAGAACTACAAAAGTGTATTTTACTCTAAATGAGTAAATATAATGCAGGTGTTTTAGTGCAAACAGCAGTAGAGCTTTGTGGCTGTTCTGCAGTTAGTAGGCTAGTGGTTCTTCTGAAGACTGATGGCATCATGAAGTGCCAGGATATACTAGCCCTAAACCTGGTTGTCTCTGCCTGGGGGCTTGGCTGTAGCTGACTCTTTCAATAAGACAATCACTGCATACCACTTGTAGCCAGTTGAAAACCGGTGATCCAAATTTATGAAAGCAAGCCACATGCACAAACTAAGAAGTTGATGTTCTCTATATGGCAGACTTCACCAAATATTTGTGGGTGCTGATGAGTCTTTTTTTCTGCAGAAATCAAATTAAAATTTTATGCCACACACAACCGCACATAGTACAACATGTAGTGAAATGTTTTTTTACAACTCTCCGTGACATTAGAGTTTACATAGACCAGAATTTACTTGTATAAATTTAGAAAAAGGGAAAGTATTTTTTAAATTAGTATAAAAATATAATGTAAGGATATAAAGATGGGTGGCAGAAACAGTCTGACTATGATTGGAATAACGTGCAGATATGTGCAATATAATGCTGTGCAATGTTAAGCTGAGATAGTTGTATTGAAATTGCCCACATATATAATAAATATTTAAAAAGCATTATTTAAGAAGATTTTTAATGCTTCAAAAAATAAATAAATAAACTGTAGCGCATTCCCATATGTTTAAATATCCTTTCATTAAGAATTTGAATGAATTGTATTCTGTTAAAAACTTGTGTGAAATGGAATTTAGGCCAATATTTTATGCTACAGTGTTTCCTTAATGGTGTGTAACTCGTTACAGGACTTCTAGAGGAGGAGAAGCGGGCCAGCAAGCATCAGACAGAGGAGTCTGCAAAGCAGATGAAGATTCTTCAGAGTAAGTGTGAGGGGAATAACTCTGTTTTTTATATATATATATATATATATATATATATATATATATTAGTATATTGTAGATCACATCTAGCATGGTGTTGTGTGTGTGTGTGTGTGTGTGTTATTTGGATGTTTATATGTTATGTGGATCCTTCTGCTGTGTTTAAAGCTAAGCTTCAGAAGTTGCAGGATGAAATGGAAAATCTCAGGGACCAGAAGGACAGTACTATTTTGAGTATGCGACAGGACGCGCATGCAGGTCAAGACGAAATGCAGGTGTTGCGCCGAAGCATGGAGAAGGCTGCAGCTGAGCGGGAGCACGAGGTCAGTGCTCTAAAGGGCAACCTGGCAACACTAACTACTGAGCTGGAGAAGTGGCAGCTGACTGCAAATAAGTACGAGCGTGAGATTGACAGCCTGCAGGCCAATCACCAGCAACAGAACCAGCAGAGAGACAAAGTTGCTAAACAGCAAGGTACAACAGTCACTCACGCTATACACATCAATGTGACCTAACCCTATTATAGATTTTAGCTTTAGCTACCATTATCAGCAGTGTAATATTAGTTTGTTTGTCAAAGGTCATTGTAGTTGGTAAAGCGACTCAAAATTGATAAGAACTGAACTGATGCTGTTAACATTCATCCCAGAGAATGTTTAATTACTCATATTATACAACTTGAAAAGATTGAGCTGAAAAGATTGTATCAAAAAAAGAAAAAAGTTGAAATTACATGCATCATAAATCCTAAGGCTTTTATAGCAGGCAGCACAGTAGGAATGCTGCTCTGTTTTTTTTGTGTGTGCGCATGCGTTTTGCACACCCATTACACCTCATTGGGAAAATATTGCTTGTTATCATATGAAAAGCTGTGAGTGATTGTTGGTCACATCAGTTTGTGAATTTGGAGAGGTGGAATGTAGAGCTAAGAGGTCCATGTGCAATAATAAATGGATGCACCAAAACAATGGCCACTGATCATCTGGTAGAAAATGGCCAATTTGGACCCTTCTGGAGGAAAAAATGCTGATTATTAAACCAAAAAGGTGTTATACAGATATTTTGTGTATAACCAAACGCTCTGTATATTGTTCTAGCAAAATCTAACACTTTACATTTTGATGATAGTTGATTAAGTAGCTGAGCAGTTTTCCTGTTTGGACAGCAAAGATTCAAACTGAGGGAGAACATTTGTATCTGACAGTTCAGTTACAATCACACACCGTACAAGTTATAAAATCAGCCATAAATCAGGTATCTCCTCTATGTTGGGCCATTCTGAATGAGTCACATCTCCTATATTCCACAGAGAAGATTCATGTATTTCACTGTCCAGTACTTGAATTTTTCTTGAGGAGTGGCAACATCTCCAATTGAACACCAACATTTGGCACTACGTTGCCTGTACCGTGAAGTGTGCCATAAAAACGTGCATAGTAACAGATTCCATTCTTAAAATCCAAAGTGTTTACTCTAAACATTTTGCATTAAAAATAGCCAATTGGCATTCTTAGTGCAGCAGCTGTCTTGCTTGCTAGATGAACAGTTTTGAAGCTCAAACTGCAGCAATCTCACCTTCTTTCCTCTGACATGAGTGCTGAGTGCAAAATGTGTTCGGGGTTAAAAAAACAACTATTATTATTTTCTTTTCTTTTTTTTTGTGGTTTGAGTAGATAATTCAGGGAAGGGGATCATTAAAATACACTACATGAGATGCTGATTGTTAGGTACCAGAAACAAACTAGGACAGGGGTAGACTGGCCGAACCCACAAATTAGTCATTCAGTAAGAATTGCAAAATGAGAGATATGTATTTTTGAAGGCTTAAAGACAGACCGTAAATAGGAGTGTGTGTGTGTGTGTGTGTGCAGCATTTTGCTCTAAATTGTTATTTTCATGTGCTTAAAATAATACTTTTTACATAACACTAATAAGAGTGATGGTTCATATTACCCACTGTGACTGCATAAGTAATGTAATTGGATAGCTTGTGTGTGCGTGTGTGGGGGTTTTTTTTATTTATTATTATTATTTTTTTTTTTTATCTCTTTCTTTCTTTCTTTCTTTTTTTTTTTTTTTTTTTTTTTTCCTCTCCCTCGCTCGAATGTATTTCCCCCTATTATTGTGTGTGCGTTTGGCTGAAGTGTTTGCTATTTCGTGTGTGTATGTGATGCAGCCAGTGAGCTGGAGAAGCTGAAGCGGGACTGCGAGAGCCTGCAGAGGGAGTGCACGTCCCTCCGGTCAGAGCGGGAGCAGTTGGCTGCACAGCAGCAGAAGGAGAAGAGCAGTCTGCAGAGTGAATGCACGTCCCTGCGCTCTGAGAAAGATCAGCTTCTAAAGAAACTACAGCAACTGGAAAAAGAGCTAGACAGGTCCATGTCACACCACTTTATATCACAGTGGTTTAAAAAAAGAAGCCTTTGCTAAACCTAACTATTTTAAATGACATTTTGTGAAAGTCCTTGAGAAAGGTAGCTCGGTGCATAAAGTACAGACGTGTGATGTGGTTTTGGCTTTCTGCAGCTGTAAGAAGCAGAGTGTAGGTCTGAGCAGCACAGCAGAGGCTCTGGAGAAGACACGGGCTGACCTTGAGAAATGCCTGAGGGCTGCACAGGAGGAGCACCAGAAAAACAGCAGCCAGCTTCACAGCCTGCTGGAGCAGAGCAAAACCAGGACCAAAGAGTTGCAGAAGGAGGTGAAAGCAGCACTCGTTCCTTATTCAGAACCCCCGTCACACGTACACAGAAAGTGTTATTTTCCAGGCGGCATTGCTGTTTTTTAGACATTTCTTAGACTTGCTTTCACCGATGAGTAGGATCAAAATTTATCAATGGAATTCCTGACTTATTTTAGTCCAGCATCATGTTGTAATTGAGTGGTTGTGATGTTCTCCACTTAATTTCTCTTGTTATTTTTGTGTTGTGTTGTTTAGTGTAACATATGTCAGTGTATGTTCTGCCACAGGGTCAGGACATAGGGGTTTATGGGTAAGCGGGAAGCACACTTATGTGCTGACATGCACGCCACCAAAATCTTAACAGTGTGTTGTGTGTACAGTGGGGGAAATAAGTATTGGACGCGTTAACATTTTTTTCAGTAAATATATTTCCAGTGAGGTTATTCACATGAAGTTTTCACCTGACATCAGTATTAACTCAAGAAATCTGGAAATAGAAAGAATTCACATTAAAGTCCATAAATAAAGTTGTGTGTAATAAAGTGGAATGACACAGGAAAAAAGTATTGAACACGCTAAGAAA
>JANDJT010000050.1:15534680-15554163 GCA_024331685.1 Stegophilus panzeri
GATGATGAAGATGAGACGTGGTGGACCTTCCAGCAGGACAACGATCCAAAGCATACAGCAAAGGAAACTCTCAATTGCTTTCAGAGAACAAAAATCAAGGAATTAGAATGGCCCAGTCAATCACCTGACTTGAATCCGGTTGAACAAGATTTAAAGACAGTATGTTTAGAAGAATGGGCCAAAATCTCACCTGAATACTGCGACCCATTAATTTCTTCATACAGGAAGCGTCTTGAAGCTGTCATTACAAACAAAGGGTTCTCCACTAAGTATTAAATAAATTTCAGTTAGCATGTTCAGTACTTTTTTCCTGTCTCATACGTGTTATTGCACATAACTTCATTTATGGACTTTAATGTTGTGAATTCTTTATATTCTTTATATTTCTGGATTTCTTGAGTTAATACTGATGTCTGGTGAAAATTTCATGTGAATAACTTCATTGAAAATATATTTCCTGGGGAAAAAAAAAAAATGTTGATGCATTCAATACTTATTTCCCCCACCGTATGTATGGTGCTGGGTGTCAACCAGCCTTCAGACGATCACTGATTTGAAACAGGGAGGTGTGTCTGGTTGCATTCCCGGAAGTATTGTGATGAGGCATTGTGGCAAGACATTGTGATGCTGATTTCATCAAGGGTTTTCAGAGTGATACATTTATTATGCGGTGCAATAATGAGCACAAAGCATCTGGAAAGTGCTATAAATAATAATTAATAATAGTGTTTCAGTTCATGTTAGCCAGCTAAAGTTTTGGGGTAGTTTCTCTTATTTGTTCTCTTTTAGTGTGTGCTCTTTTTATATTCACAAGCTTCTTTGATTCCTCTTTCTCTGTGAAAATGTGAAAAATCCCGAACTGCGGATCTGCTCAACTTTAATAGCACAGTATCAGTATTCGGAACCTGGAATTAATGATTGTTAGCTGTATTACATCCACTACTTTGCTTATTCTCCATTTAAACTCAGAGAATTTTAGTTTTTAATTTTCAACCTCCTAGGGGACATGTTCAATTTGTGTGGCAATATGATGGCAGATACACATGCAGCCACTCACTCGCAGTACTCAAGTGTTTGCAAATACATAGGTGCAGAAGTATAATCCAGGCTATAGACCGATAAATAGTGTCAGTACTGGATGGGGTCATTTTTGAGCAAATCATCAACATGCTCCAAAACAGAGAGTTATCTATCTAGTAAATGGAGAGAAGATACTGGTGATGATAAATTAAAAAAAAAAAAAAAAAAACTAAATACTGATTACACCCAATTTTAACACATGTGAGACTTGTTATAGATTACATCATATTTTGTATAACTGGACTTTCATGGCTAGTGTGAATGCATGCATTGAAAGCTGCAAGTTTGCAATGGGTATAGAAAGGAATCACCACATTTCAAAATGCTCATATTTTGTTGCTTTAAAACCTGAAATGAAAACACGAAAAAAACTGGATTTTTCCAGTTTTATTTACAGTTTTATTTAAAACATGCAAGTGAAATGAAAAAAAAATAGCTCTGTTCTGAGTAATAAAATAACTGAGATCAGTAAAGGATCCCACCCCGTGTTAATATATCATAGTAGCACCTTTTACTTCATTTACAGCCTTAAGTATGTTTGGAAAATTCTCTACCAGTTTTGCATGCCTAGACTGACCAATATTTGCCCACTCTAACTTACAGAACTGTTCAAGCTCAATCATATTGGATGGTGACCACTGGTGGACTGTAATCTGGAAGTCATTCCACATGTTTTTCAATATGGTTTAAGTTCTAACTAGGCCATGCAAGGACATTTACTTTCTTCTCCATCAGCCACTGCATGGTCAGTTTGGCAGTGTGCTTTGGGTCATTGTCATGGTAAAAGGTGAACCTATGTCCACTCTTAAAAGTGCTATACAAATAAAATTTAATTGAATTGAATTGAACTGAACTTTCTTCCCATCTTCATCTTCTGTCTGGTAGAGGGCAGCAGGTTTTCCTTAACAGCTTGTTGGTATTTTGTTCCATCCATTGTCTCTTCCATCCTGATAAGTGCCCCATTCCCTGCTGCTGAGAAACATCTCCAAAACAGGATGCTACCACCACCATACTTTATTGTAAACATAGTGTTCTTTAGCTGTTTAGCTGCATTAACTTTCTGCCAGATATACCGTTTGGTGTTGAGGGCAACGCTGGTCTCATCTGATCATAGCATCAACTTTTTCTGTTTGGCTTCAGAATTTTCAAGGTGCATTCTAGCAAAGCTCAAATGAGACTTGAGGAGTGGCTTTTTTATATTGTGATACTGTTGTGATACTGTTGTCACATGCACATGATGATCACTCTTTATCGAAGTTCTTTTGAAAGTGCCCTGCCATCCATAGGAGATTGGTTGAGTTGACTGCAGCACTACCAAGCACTAGAATGCTCTAGGAATAGCTGTTTTTATTCTGAACTAATAAAAATCACATATATATATATAATGTGTGTATGTGTGTGTGTGTGTGTGTGTGTGTGTGTGTATCTATGTATCTATATCTATCTAGTGAGATATAGTGATTAGTTATACCTGATTAAGTTTACAAGTGATGTTCTAAGAGGGTGATCCTTTATCAAACCTTATTATTATGTTGCTAGTTTTTTCTTTAGCTTTTGTTGTAAGGTGCATTGAGTAAATAATAACTGGAAAAATCCTGTTTTCCATTTCAGGATGTAAAGCAATAAAATGTGAACATTTTAAAAGGTGGTGATTCTTTTCTATACCTGTTGCTGGTGTTGTAATGCGCAAACATTACAGGTAAAGGTATGCTGATAATGCCCCAAGTTTTTCAGGTGAAAATATTATAGCTTTGTACTTTACAAATATCATCGCTCTCTCTTGCTCTATGTCTCTTTCTTCTTATCTCTGCTCTCCAATACACATGATCTTTACCTCTCTCTCACTTTATTCCTTCTCTTTATATTGCTTTTTCCTGTGTTCTCTCAGTACGAAGAGACACAAGCAGAGCTGTCAGGCCTGAAAGAGAGGTGTGAGCAGGCAGAGCAGGAGAAGGAGTCTCTTGGCCTGGAACTGCAGCATTGCCAAGCTAGCCTGAAGTCTCTGCAGGAGAAAAGCAACCAAGTGAGTTTCACAATGTTGTTCTAGCTCAGGACAGGGTTCTGACAATAGGGACAGTTCAAGAGGAGAGATCATGTTGCACCATGCCCCTGATGTTAGGACATTGTTCTATAGTTTTGATGCAAGCTTTTATTTCAGTTTTACTTGATTCCATTGTTATGAATGTCTTTTTTTTGTCTATTTTGCCTAGCTTGAAGAGAGTAGCTCTCTCTCTTCTCCCATTGAAACTCGATAGCACATCATTTTAGTCGAATCCAGTCAGTCTTCCCAGGTTGATTTTTGTAATATCCCTTGCCTCCTTTAGCTGTCTTTATTGCCGCCCATCCTAGCCGTAGTCATCGGCCTTGTCCTGGCTTTGCTGTATTGGTGCTTCGGCCCATTGTGGTAGAAAGGTACACAGTGCTTCTGTCCCCTTGCTTCTTATTTCTCCGCTTTTGGGTCTGCCATGCTCAGCCTGTGCAAACTAACCACCTCTGTCAAGCACACACTGACAGTTCATTGTTAAAATGCTTATGTTTTTATTATTCCAGGTCTGCATAAAAATCAAGTAACATGAGTCTTTTAGTCCTTGTCATGTTAACAGAGTTCTGTCTTTACTTGTAGGCTGTAGGCTTATTGTTCCTAACATGCTAGCTTTCAGTCCGCTTTTAATCTGTGTTTGGCTTTTAGTGTCTTGTTCTCATTTCCGTGTGTGTGTGGGGGGCGTTGTGGGTTAATGTTTTCTGACAGAAGAGAGAATGCTGACTGGAGTGTTATCTGTGTGTTTGCTGTTTCAGGAAAGATGGATCAGGTGGATGCCTGTTGCCGCTGTAACAGTTGCTGTCACAGCCTATGTGATCACAAAGACTTCAACCTGAATATCTGGCACTATGAAGCACTAAAAAACCACACGCCCACATTTCCAACCATACAGACATATTGCCCTTTTAGTATAAGAGGGCTTTATGTGAGAATTAGTGCACCTTGTAACTGTAATATTGAATGCTGAAGGCCTTAGTTTAATTATATAGGGTATCAGATCCATATCAGCTCCAAGCCCCATGCAGCTGCAGTTTCTGTAAAGGCAAAGACTTTTAGACTTTAATGTGTCTAAATGTTTGTTTTCTTCCTGCAAAATGTAGTTATTTTGCCAAACATTTATATTATACTCATTTGACTTACTGAATTCATAATGAAATGAGCCCATTTTACCGATCTCATCGTCAGCTATAAAAAAAAAAAAAGTCAGCTTTCAATAATTATTTTAATAATTCACTATAGTGAAAGCAATAATACATTTGAAACATGTACTCACATTTGAAGTCACAATATGAAAATGGTTCTGTTCTGTTTATTTTTTTTATTTTTATTTTTCTTTCTTGTACGGATTTCATGTCTTGTTTATGTAGTTGCCAGTTTTGATCTTAATTTAAAATTGCAAAAAAAAAGTGTCTTATGCACTGTGCGTCAATGTTCTATAGCTTTTTAAGTATTAAAGGATTAACAGAGTACTACACTTAAAGTTAAGCGCACTAATTCGTCTCAAAGAGACACTTAAAGTGATTAGTTTGTTACTTGTACAGATGTTTGCTGAGAGATTTAAAAGTGTGCTTGTTGCAACAATTAAACAGAAATATTAATGGAAATAAATATGAAAATATGTTAATTGGTGAATATTGTTTCTCATGCTTGTACTTGTTTTGCATAGTAATACATTGAAGTTCAGATTTTATTAAGGACAAAGTCACTAAACAAAACCAAGCTGCCTTGAGTTACCCTGGTATCTGGCATCATATACCACACAAAATTGAACAAACACAGCAGGTCCTCCTTACTCACTACCTAGTGATATATAAATATTAACTTGATTGACTACTTTATCCTGGTCATGGTCATGATGGATCTGAAGCCTATTCCAGGAATCATATTGGCTTGAGATTGGAAAACAAAAATGCCTCATTCCATTGTGAGCCTTTTCCTTCCTAAATGACTAATTATACATTATCTTAATACACCAATCAGCCATTAAATCCACCTGTCTAATATTGTGCAGGTCCCCCTTGTGCTGTCAAAACAGCTCTGACCCGTCGAGGCATGGACTCTAAATCTGGCACCAAGATGTCAGTAGAAGATCTTCTAAGTCCTGTAAGTTGTGAGGTGAGGCCTCCATGGATCAGACTTGTTTGCCCAGCACACCCCACATTTACTCGATCAGATTGAAATCTGGGGAATTTGGAGGAAGTCAACACTTTGAACTCTGTCATGTTCCGCAAACCATTCCTGAACAATTTTCACAGTGTGCCAGGGTGCATTATCCTGCTGAAAGAGGCCACTGCCATTAGGGAATACCATTATCATGAAGGGGTGTACTTGGCCTGCAAAATGTTTAGGTATGTGGTACGTGTCAAAGTAACATATGCATGAATGCCAGGACCCAAAGTTTCCCAGCAGAAAATTACCCAGAGCATCACACTACTTCCGCCAGCTTGCCTTCTTCCCATAGTGCATCCTGGTTCTATCTTTTTCCCCATGACACACATGATGTAAAAGAAAATGTGATTCATTAGACCAGGCCACCTTCCATTGCTCAATGGTCCAGCTCTGATGCTCACATGTTATTCAATTCACCCGTCAGTGGTTTTAATGTTATGGCTGATAGTTGTATATTATTGTTGTGTTCTTAATGCATATTTAACCAACAGTATATGATGCTGAGTGCAATGATTAAACCTAGACAGAATTTGTGAATGATGGCTAAGTACTGTGTTAAAGTTTCAAATTGTAAGACAGATCCACTCAAATTTCTTCCCAAGAACACATGCTTTACAGATTATGGATGTTAGCCTTCCTGTAGCATTCTAAAAACATTCCTCACAGGTGGATAGGCTATTCCAAAGTACCACTTTCTGTGTGTGTGATGCATGTCTCTCATGATCAAGCCCAAATGCAAAGGGCTGTTTCTATAGTATCAAATAATTAGTGAGAGAGGGTATGTGACAGATGCATGCCATACTGTATTTGTGTTTTCAATGTATTTCTACTGCCCCTAAATCCTTACATGCACATGGAGGAACAGTACAGATGAGAAGCCTTTCGGTGCGTAAATCGACTAATTTAACACCCAAAATACTGCAACTTGAGCTCTGACAGTTCTCATCCAAGGTCTCTGTGAGTCAGCAGACATTCTCACTTTGCATCTGTTCACTTTGAGCTCGTTAGTGCTCTGTATGCACTTTTTAGTGCTGAATATTATTAGTCACACTTCAGGTGCAATGTACCTCTATCTTATAGCTATTCCTGTTGCTATTACTGATCTCCTTGAAGTAGAAACTAGCAGATGGGATCGTTACAAAGAGATATAGGTTCATTTGACTAGATAAATGTCTTTTCTCCTTTTGTGACAGATGGTACTGAAGTAATGCTGGAACAAATGGAGGTGCTAGATGACATGTTTTTTTGCAGTTTAATAAGAACATCTTGCTAATGTCAAGTTCTAGACATCACTGATAATTTTTCAAATGTTTTACACTACATTAGTGTCTATTTCACATGTTTGTGTATTTTTCTCTACTTATAGATCAAGGACAAGAAGTGAAGGTATATATATATACACACACACACACACACACACACACACATACATATATATACATACATACATACATACATATATATGTGTGTGTGAGTGTGTGTGTGTGTATTTTTCAAAGCTGGCTTTTTAAGATTGTATTTACACTTTTCTTCTCTAACAACATAACATCCCTAATTTCTCCATCTGGGGATTAATAAAGCGTTATCTTATCTTATCTTATCTTATCTTATCTTATCTTAGAGAAAATATCTAAGTCATTGTGTAATTCTGAATTCAAAATAAATGTTATAATGGTTCTGTATTAATCAATATAAATAGAATTGGGACTTAGACTAGATGGATTTTTTTTTTAAAAGCACTGATAATTCACAGTGAGAGAATACAACTTGAGAAAACATTTCACTACATTACATTACATGTATGTAATATGTATGTGATAAATGAAGAACCTTGAACCTTGAATTTACCAGATGTACCAGAGATGTTTTCTCATATTCTCAGTTTGTGCTTGGGCCACTACAAACGCTTCTGCAGTCGCACTATCATACCAGTAGATGGCGATATTTACTGATCAGTTGAATTAAGTAATTCTTACATACGTTTCGCATCATGCTTTTCGAAATATCTACTAGTAACTTTTCTACTCTAAAAGTTATCTGTGCAATAAAATAAATAGAATAAGAATAAGCTCTTAAACGTTGCACATATTTGAATTAAATTGACCTGCTCATTATCATATTATAGGAATTATTGGAACATATTTGTTTGTTCATTTACAAGACAAATCATTACAGTATGTCTTCAGCTTGACCCTCTAAAGTTGGCAATTATAAGTAGGGTTTTATAACTGTGTTTTCCTTTCCTTTCCTGTTTACTGCCCTCTCTCTGGATTCTCAAATAATCTGTAAATTGCTTCAACAAGAGGGCAAGTTGTGAGAAAAAAATAGGAAAAGAGCATCATCAGAAATCCTTAATTTTATTTGCCGTGGAAGTTTGTTTTTTTATTCTAACTCTCTAAATATGGTATTAGGGAGTACAGATATTAATCTGATAGATAGATAGATAGATAGATAGATAGAGAGTGAGTGAGTAAGTGAGTGAGTGAGTGAGTAAGTATAAACTTTTGTTTTCTCAAACATCTCCCTCACTATTCCAAAATCCATATGTGCCTTCTGGACATCTGTGTGCGTGACCTCTGTGTGAAATTAGAAATCTAGTCTAATCTCTCTAATAGGCCTATGTACTAGGAGATTTTGCAGTAGTATTTCCTGGATCGCTAGGTCACAATACTCAGTCCAAGCTTCTTCCTGAGCCAGATCCTACAGACACAGATGAGCTGGCTGGAGGTGCCAAACCTTTCTGTCCATTTTAGATAGCAGATCTGCTCGGAGCCACCACTACAACCCCGTGGCCTAGTTTTTGAATACTGTTCTAAGTTGGGAACACAGGTAGAGATGGAAAGGCATACAGTGGGACTAGATGCAATGTTTGTTCCAGTGTCTGTCTGACTCCACTAGGGAGAACCACAATGATTGTCACTGGCAAAAAGTCCTCCTGCACCTTGCCAAAGCATTTCTGGCTGCAAACATCATTCTTACAACGTAGAGTACTGACAGTGTGTCCACTGCACCATTGTACAGTCATGCTAGATTAGTCACTCTCAGTGAGGCCCACTGTGCTGGTTTAGTGGATTATATATTCTGAGACCCCCATCCCCAATGGTCAAAATATGGCAATAGCCTGAGATACATGCTGCTAGTGATAGGCTGAAAAGTAACATTTCATTTGGAATGCTTGTCCTTGGAAGGTAAATCTCAAAAAGCATGTGTTCTGGGTGATGGGAACATGGAGTGAATCAGTCATGTGGTTACATGGCATGTATTTGTCAACTTTAATATACAGAAGGGGAGGGTTTTAAAGAACTAGTTCAAATCAAATGAAAGCTGCTGTTATTACAATGAGTGTTACAGTGTGGAACCAGGTTGCAGTGATCTACTGTAGCCAGTCTGTTTGGCCATGCTTGTTTTGCAATTTTTATAATAACAAAACAAGCATACAGATTCATCCTGTGACACCACCAGTGACACAATGCAGGTATTAATGGTAGGCATGTGGCTCAAGTTGACCTGTTCGTGCTGTGTCATTCTAACTAAAGCATGCATCAACAATCCCAGGCCACACTGCGTAGTCTCAGTTCCAGAATCATTGACTTCAGTTGACCTACGTCTGTGGCCAGGCTGTCCACACACCTTGTGACTGAGGCTGCTTTCTCAGCTTTCCTTCACTACTTTATTAAATTAAATAAAGTTAAAGTAAATTAACAGAGATATTAACCTAATTCCTTGTTTAAAGTAAACATGCCCTAAAGTATATTAACATATCTTGTAAATGGTATAGTTTATCTTCCCCTGTTTTTAGCCCCTCTAGCCCATTTATGCGAGTTGCCCTGACCTTAAATACGTTGATTGTTTCCCACCCCTCTGAATCAGATGTACGCTTTGTTTTGTTTTGTACTTTTTCATTCCAACTCAACTGACAGTCTGAGTAATAGACACTGTGTCCACTTTTTTTCTGAACATTAAAGAGCCCAGCTACGGTGGCCTGACTTTTCACATAGACAGCCTAAGTAATGTGGGCATTCACATGAAAAAAACTATTACTGTGTAGCATAATAACAACAGTGCCGACCATAAAGTGTTACTGAATATTGTATAATATGTTGCTAATGCTGAAGGGTTCTTGTATCTCTGTTGTAAAAGGTGTTACTGGTGTGCATGTATATAATATTTACGTGTGTGTGTGTGTGTGTATATATATATGTCAAAATTCTAACATTCTTTAAACATTTTTTGGAGCGAAAGAAAAATATGACCATGTGAATCCTGACCATTCTGTCCATCTGAATTGATCTGATCTAATCAATTGAATTATTTCTGTGACAGCGATACCAAGAACGGCTGCCTACATTTGTCTCCTGTGAGCTCAGTTCATTGTTGGATGTCGCAGCATCCAAAATATATGAAACCATGTAGAGCAACAAGTAAAAAATGAGGCATGTTGGGATTTTAATGGAAAATTCAGCTGTTATCCAAGTGGGGTCCTGCTGATGACCTGTACTGAATCCAGTCGAACAGGGAATAATACAGTACAAGTAAGTTTATAAATGATTTTCTCTCCAGTGATTGTCTATTAAATGACAGGTTTTTTTTTGTTTGTTTTAAAAAGTAAATAAGCCATTATTCACCTGTGCAGTAATGTTTAATAGGTTGGAATATTTTCATGTTAACCATTTTCTCTTATTAGTTTATTGGCTAACATGACACATAAGTTGCAAGCATAATTTATTTTCATTTTGTTGCTGTTCACTAACAGACATACAAAATCAAAGGGCATTAATAAGTTGTAATGACATTATCCAAAAAACAAAACAAAACTGGGTTACATATATTGATTAGTCTGAGAGATGCAGGCAATCCTCCCCCAACAACATCATATGTTGATCTTAATGTCAGAGTTAGCATTAGATCATAATAAAAAACATATTGTAGCATTTAGGATTACTCCTAATTCTTTCATTACTAAATGTCTGGAGTCTGTTTTACTACATCCGCTTTGTTTTATGGATAGAGTTCTTCTTGGCTTGGCGGTCCACTGTTCAGCTGCTATGGATCTGGATGTACTGACCTTATTTGCCATTGCTTTGGGGACGCTTACTGTTCCACTTTTACTTTTCATGGCATTCTTTATGCTGTGGCCTTCATCACTCATCAAAGTTTATTTCTGGTAAATAAACCAATTGCACTGTAAGTTTGTTTTTCTTTTGTAAATGAACAAGTACATAAATATTTATTTGTATTTTATATATATTTCTACATTTATTTGTATTTGAGTGATTTTGCATGCTACAATCATAACACATACCTTTTAACATTGTACTTGATTAAATCTGGCCCTTAAGGATCCTTTGATTTATTGCTCTAGATAAAGCCTTACAAATGCTCTATGTAGAACTTGACTACAAAGATTTTCCAGTTCAGCAAAGTAGAACCTAATTTTCAAAGCTAGAACTCAACCATTCAACGAACCAAAAATAGTATTCAGTAACCAAGGATAGTGAAATTGGGAGAGCTTTTTTCCTAAAGCGTAACTGTAGAATAGAAAACTGTGCTGAAATGCTAGATTCTTAGATACACTCTTACAAAAAGTGTTCTTTAAGGGTACATTGGATCATTCATTCTTAGCTTCTTAAAAGTGTTCTACTTAAAAGTGTTCTCTGTTGTAGGGTTCTACATTTACGGTTTCCCTAGAAGGACAACCAAAGAACCTTCATATATTTTTAATATCTCTCGTACACTCTTAAATCTAAAACCCATAAAGGTTCTTCTTAGAACTCTTAGTGTTTGAAAAAAGGGTTTCATGTAGAACTATTTTAGGTAATAGTCAGAAAACTCTTGGTCTATGAAACCCTAACTACCCAAACCCTGCAGTTATCTTTTATTTCTAAGATTGTTTTGTTACCTTTTTTACTTTCATTTTTATCTTATTATTTTATCTTATTATTTTATTCAGGATCAAAGTTGTCATTTAAATAAGATTCATTATTTATTTAGTTATTTATTATTGCTTGCTAGGTACTGGAGGCACACCCTGGGTCTGCAGGTGTACCATGCTGATTGTGGAGGATATCGATTCTGTTACTCTTCCAGAGGGAGGCCTAGCGTCAGGCCATCCATCCTTATGCTGCATGATTTCTCTGCACACAAAGACACATGGCTCTCTTTGATTAAGGTGTGTAATTCAGACTTGCTGATTTACTGAGAACAAAGAACCGAGGTAACACGACTTTGCTCCATACTGTATACAGTATCTTCCAAAACATCTTCACCTTCTGTGCGTGGACATGCCAGGGCATGAGGGGACAACACGTACCAGCGTAGAAGACTACTCTATCCAGGGACAGGTTAGGAGAATACGGCAGGTAGGCAAGTTGGAATTTGCATTTTTGCTAAAGTGTTTATAATAAATTCAATGCGACATTAAAACAATGTGCTAAAGTTTGTGGGGTTGGGGGGTTGAGTCCTGACTCTGCCCTGTGTGCACAGAGCTTGCATGTTCTCCTCGTTTCCTCTGGGTATTCCGGCTTCCTCCCCAGTCTCCCCCAGCCTGCAGTGTAGGCTGATTGGAATTCCCAAATTGTCCATAGTGTATGTGTGTGTGTGTGTGTGTGATTGTGCCCAGCGATGGCACCAGGGTGTATCTGCATTGTGCCCCGAGCTCCCTGGGATAGGGAGGATAGGATAAGTAGGATAATTGATACAGAGGAAGGATGGATGGATGGATGGATGGATGGAAGAAGAGCTTTGAATTGAAGAGCTCCCTTCACTTCAGTTTTTTGGAGGTGGACAATGACTATAGTACCTTGAATTACTGCTTCAGTGTCCAGAACATAAACTTTAAACAGTCTGTAATTTATCTGCACAGTTTGCTGTTGTCTCTAAGTTTGTAGAAACTATTCATCTGAACCGGAGACAATTTCACTTGGTGGGCACTTCAATGGGAGGAAATGTAGCGGGAGTGTATGCAGCCTGCTACCCCTCTGACCTCTGTAGTATGACACTCATCTGTCCAGCTGGTTAGTCTTTGACAAGTTTATTTCTGACAGTGTATAATGCACATACAAAATGCTTAATAAAGTACTAGTTCTAGACAAGAACAATAATTCTTATTAGGCTTGGGCAATATCCCATAAATATTTCGTAGGCATTATGAATTGTCATATGCAGTCATGTGAAAAAATAAGTACACACCATGGAAATTGTTGGCTTTTTTGACATATTTGGACAAGCAAACATTTGATCATCTTTGAAACAGTGCCTATTAATGAAGTTGATATACTTGAACAAAATCACAAAACCACAAAAAGTAAGTGCACCCTTAGCCTCAGATGCTAGTATTGCCCCCTTTAGTAGTACTAAACTTCTTGTAGGCGTTTTGCATAGTTGTCCACCAGGCTTGATGGAACTTTTGACCAGTCTACTTTCAGTTGTGCTATGTTTGAGGGTTTTCTTGCATGTACTGTCAGTTTCAAATCCCCTCACAACATTTCAATGGAAGTCAAATCCAGGCTTTGACTAGGCCATTCCATAACCCTAAATTTCTTCTTTTTGAGCCATTCCTTGGTAGATTTCGTAGTGTGCTTAGGATCATTATCCTGTTGCAAGGTCCACTTTCAGTTCAACTTCAACTTTTGAACAGATGGCCTCACATTATCTTCAAGCTTCTTTGATGTGATTCAGAATTAATTGTTGAATCAATGAATGCAAGCTGTCCAGTCCCTGCGGCAAATGTGCTTCACAGTTGGTATGAGGTGCTTCTCCTGAAAAGCTGTCTGCACCAAACATGTCTGCTGTTACTGTTTCCTGGCACGCCTCCCATGCAGGTCAAATTTGTGCAAAGTATGCACTTTGACACCAACAGTTGCAAGACTTACTAGCAGATACTGTAATGAAATTTTGGGGTTCTTTGAGACTTCTGTTTGCATCAGACGGTCTGCTCTTGGGCTGAATTTGTTGGGACAGCCAGTCCTGGACTAATTGACAGTTGTTTGAAATCTGCACCATTTGTAGATTATTTTCCTTACAGTGGAATGATGAATTTCAAATAATTTGGAGATCTTTTTAAATCCCAGACTCACAGGAATCCACAGCCTTTTTTATGAAGGCCTTACAGAACTCTTTAGATCTTGCCATGATGACACTACACACTTCAATAGCAAAAAGAAGACCAGACACTACATATAAGAGGGGTATAAATAAGATAGGTTCCACCTGCACTCCCTAAGCAGGTTCTAATCACTGGCACCCAATCTTGAACACCTGATTAAAATTTTATGGATTTGAATGTAGTTGAATGTGATAAATGTAGAACTTACTTACTTTTTCCATGTGACTGATCTGTTTTTTGTTCATTTAAATTGTGAAAATGACTACAAAATGTCAATTTTATGTGTTATTTCATAGAGTGTATCAACTTTATTAATAGGCATTGTTTCAAAGAGGATCAAATTTTTGCTTGTCCAAATATGTTTAAAAAAACTTTCCATGAGGTGTACTTATTTTTCCCATGACTGTAAAATAAATTACTTTATGATAACACACATTGAGAGCTACTTACAATACTGCCTTTGCTTAACATGTAAATATACTTATTGTGTTTATCTGTTTTGTTTTGTTTTGTTTTTTACTCTTAAATTATATATTGGATAAGAAACCTATTATTCATACTCATTCCACCGCTCAAGGTTTAAAATACTCTTCCAAGACCAACTTTGATAATCACATGCATGAGCTGGAGCTCAGTGAGTACATACTTGGCATATCTCTCATCCCATCTACACCACAAGAGATGGAAGACATGCTGAAACTCTGCTCTCATGTACGCTTCAAAGTCCCACAACAGGTACACATTTCCTGGATTTCAAGGGTGAACTTGATGTGTGTTTGGTTTGATATTCTGTTGAAATATGCCTAATATGCTACCATTTACTATATTTTTAGATTCTTCAAGGACTAGTGGATGTACGACTTCCACACAATGACTTTTATCATGAAGGTTAGTGTGAATGCAGTCTTCAGTCTTTGCTTTCTGCTGGTATTTGAATACGTATATTTATATAGTTACATAATGTCCCTGTTCCTAATTTTTTAAAAACATCTCTTAGTTTTTATGGAGATTATGAAGGAGAAGTCTAAATATGCCCTGCATGAACACATGCACCTGATAACCACCCCTCTTCAAGTCATCTGGGGAAAGCAGGACCAGGTAGGTGTGCACATGAAGTGGCTATGTAATATCAGAAATTCTACTTTTGTATTAAGCGAGTGACAATTTACCCAATCATCATACCCGATTGGCATGGTAGAGGAGTCTGAAATAGTTATATTATTAATGTCACGCTGTACCAGTATATATGGTGTCACAAAAAATGTTACAGCAGTGTTGTAGAAATAACATGGTGCTGTATTTCGACAGTGGTTTAATGAACTAATAAAGGCTATAGCAATTGTGATCATTATTATTCTAGGTCTAGGCTAAATTGATTTAATATTTGTACTGCAGTGGTTAATTTATTTACTGTCACCCTCTTTGAAAATATATCAGAAACAGTCATTATGACACTTGAAAACCTATTTAGATAGAATTTTACTTAATTAGATAGAATTATCCCTAAACTTTGATAATGAGTTGTACGTTTAGCTCACTATACCTCCCAACCCCTATGTCATTAAACCCATAAACACACCCACACACCTTTTTGAGATTCTCTGCAGGTAGTGGATGTGTCTGGTGCATCTTTGCTGGCTGAGGCTCTGCCAAGCTGTCGTGTGGACCTGTTGGAAAATTGTGGCCATTCTGTAGTGATGGAGCGACCGAGACGCACTGCCAAACTGATCTTAGACTTCATTATCTCTCAGCAGAGCTTGCCAAATACCACTATCAAGAAGAAATTCTAAGGCTTCCATATAGACAAATTATTTAGCTAATCTTTAATGTGTCTTTCGTGTTTGCCTGTGTGAAGGTGTGCCGTCTCAGACAAGGCAGTAAGATGATAACAGGTAGATCATATTTTTTTTTTATCCTTTTGTTATCCTAAATGAAATTACATTTTTAATGCAGTATGAAATATATTTAGATACTGTATGTTATTGACATGGTCCTCAAAGTTGGGCCTAGTGACCCTCATCGGTCAGTGAAGCATAGAGTTTGTTTGTTTGTTTGATTTTTATGAATTTACATTGTGATCAGGTTCAACTACTATTAAAGATAACTAGAGTTGTTATAGTTATTATTAGGTTAGAAAAGTTTTGCATCTAATAATTCATCCATCCATTTTCCGTACCACTTATCTTACACATGGTTGTGGGGGATCCTGGAGCCTATCCCAGGAAACTCAGGGCACATGGTGGGGGACACCCTGAGTGGGTTGCCAACCCATCACAGGGCACAATCACTGCAGACAATTTGGAAATGCCAATCAGCCAACAATGCATGTCTTTAGACTAGGGGAGGAAACCGGAATACCTCGAAGAAACCACCGAAGCACGGGGAGAACATGCAAACTCCACGCAGGATTCTAATCGCCAACCCTGGAAGTGCAAGGCAAGCGTGCTAACCGCTAAGCCACCATGCCCCCTTGCACCCAATAATTTCACAATTTAATTAAATAAGCTTAATCCAAAGTTCAAGAACTGTAAAATAAGTATGATGTCATACTGAATCTAACTGCAATTTATAACAAGTAACAATTCTGTTAATCAAATCAAGCCTGCATTTTAAAGCAGTTAACTGGTTTGTGTACTGTGGATGGAATGTTCAGGAATAAAAAGCTCTAATTAAATAAATATAATGGTACACATATGTCTAATACACACACACACACACACGCACGCGCACACACACGCATGCAACGCAACGCATGCACACACACACACACAGATGCATCTGAAAAACTGAAAATATTGTGGAAAAATTTATTTTTTCCCGTAATTTAATTCAAAAAGTGGAACTTTCATATATTCTAGATTCATTACACATAAAGTGAAATATTGCAAGCCTTTTTTTGTTTTAATCTTGATGATTATGATGATTATGGCATACAGCTCTTGGAAATTAGATACTGGAAAAATCCAGTATCTCACAAATATTAGAATAAAGAATTTATAATACAGCAATGCCGACCTGTTTAAAAAAATGTAGACATTTTTATACATTTTATATATAAAAACACCCAAAGAAACTAAAGGACGACCTTGGATAGATATTTCTCATTTTGCTGTTGCTTAAGAGCTTTAGCGTGAGCATTTATTTCCATGTATTAGTCATTACAGTGAAATGAAGGAACTCCGGCTCAGCTGCATATGTACCCACATCAGATGATCTTGTCTTGCCTGTCATCACGTTGCTTAATTTGTCACAAAGGAAAAGCCAACATACAGTGTGTTACCAAGGTGTTGGGCCACCACAAGCTTCCAGAACAGTATCACACGCATAGATTGGATCCTTGTCCAAGGCTGTGGAACTGTATACTGCAAGGATGAACCATTCTTACCGAAAGCTACTCCCTCAATTGTTGTTTTGATGATGGTGGTGGAGAGTGCTGTCTAAAACATTGCTCCAAAATTTCCCCTAGCTCCACAATTGGGAGATCTGGTGATTGTGAATGCCATAGAATAGGATTTACATCAAACCATTCAGTGAACCATGTGGCCTGCTGATAGGAGCAGAGTCATCCTGGAAAAGAACACTCCCATGAGGATTGAAATCTTTCATCAAAGGATAAATGTGATTGGTAGATGTGACAAAAAGAATAAATGTGACAGAAGAACTGTGTATTTATTTGCAGTGACCCCCCCAAACCATGTCAGCAAAATTACCTCTACAGCATAACAGAGCCACCGTACATCAATTAATTTGTCAACCATCTGTATTTTCTTGTGCATGAAGAATTGATTAAAGACAATTAAAATAGCAACATGCAACAAAGACTAGGTTTATTTTCTCAAAATATGTCATATACCACTGATATTCATTTCTAAAGTTGCATTTCTATCTGTATGTGTGAGCATGAGAGGTTAAAAAAAAAAAACAAGAATTCTGTATGCCCCAAAAGCCTCTGACAGACTTTTATTTGTTTGGGCTGTGAGTGTAGTGAGACTGCCTATGCTGGAAGGAGATAACTGAATGCAGCGGACAAAGACATGACTGGGCCATGCTGGTCATTCCTCTAGTAAACAAACATCTCCCCATGAGAGAGACAGGAGACCCACTGTTATGACCAAATGGACAAGCAAATACCATTTCCTGGAGGTTGACAGGACGGAAGGTGTGTTGTGGGACATCTGAATCAATCTGATATTTACAGCATTGGTATTGTGTGTTATAATGGGATACGGAGGGTGACTCCTCTGACAAATTCCTTTCTTTCCCCCTATGCCTAAAGCTGTGCATTTTAGATGGCAGCAGAGCAGATCCAATTAACATACAAATGGAGATTTGGGCATTTCATCACTCATTGCCATACTCGTTCATCATGCCTTTCCTTGCCACCCGTTCCCAATTTAATTTACTGTTTTTTTTAACAAATGCTGCACTGATTCATTATGACTGTGTGTGGAATCACTTTCTGAAAGTGCAGAAGCTGCACAGACTTAGACTTTGCACTGCTGAATTCCACTGATTGCACATGATCTCACAATCTCAGCTTTTGCTGTACCCTCGAGAAGGTTTATAACATACAGTACTCACTCACTATCTACCTGCAGTTTCAAAACCTCTAAGATCCCCCCTGAAGTCATAAAAATCTGCTTTCCTCATAATTCACCTGAGGAGCACTTGTCATACAAAAGTGTGTGTTGAGTTATTCATGACTCAAAACATGGAGACCGAGAAGGACGTGAGTGCAGACGTGAGAAAGCTTGAAAGCAAAAAAGCCACTGGGATTATATGGTTGGACGTGAGATGGTGACAGAGAAGTAGTAGTGAAAATGACACAGGGACAGGAGAGTGGTGAGATCTCATACGGAAAATAGGTAGTTTTGTAATGGATGGTACACATTATGCTAACTCCTATTAGCATCTTCATTGATCCTGTAAAGAAAGTGTGAGATTGTCCCAACAGAGTTTAACACAAACCTGATCTCAAGATCACAAATTTGTGTGAATTTTCATGAGACAATTAAAGGTTAAGGAACAGCATAAGCAGATGCTTATAGTTTGTCATATTTCATTAATGAAATCCAGTAAAAAAAATTATTGTTTCTTAATAATAAAACATTTTTTCTTGTTGCTATATTTATCAAGGAGAATTATGTTAATCTGTTAATTGAAAGGTTGGAAGCAAACTAAAATCAGACCATGTTGTAATGTGAGTCTGGAATAGGAATTACACTTGTCTGTCTGTCTATTTTTTAATTTGATTATGTTTACTCAGTCATGGCAGCCATAGTTGTAGTGGGAGAAACTACCTGTGTAAAGTGGTGCTTGAAAGTTTGTAAAACCTGTTCTATATTTTTGTATAAATATGCAAAACATCATAAAATTTTGAGAGAACCCAATTATACAAATGAGATATAATATACAAAAATATTATACATGGTAATTTATTTATTGAGGAAAATGATCCAATATTACATATCTGTGAGTGGCAAAACTATGTGAATCTTTACTTTCAGTATCTGGTGTGACCGCCTTGTGCAGCAATAACTGCAACTAAACGTTTAAAGTAACTGTTGATCGGTCCTGCACATCGGCTTGAAGGAATTTTAGCCAATTCCGAAACATTAACTTTATTCTTCTTAAATATTCTTTGGAAGAACGATTTGCATGCTTAGCGTCATTGTCTTGCTGCATGACCCACTTTCTCTTGAGATTCAGTTCACGGACAGGTATCCTGATATTTTCCTTTAGAATTTGCTGGTATAATTCAGAATTCATTGTTCCATCAGTGATAGCAAGTCTTCCAGGCCTAGATGCAGCAAAACAGACCTAAACCATGATACTATCACCACCATGTTTCACAGATAGGATAAGGTTCTCCAAACATAACACTTCTCATTTAAACCAAATATTATATTTTGGTCTCATCTGTCCACAAAACATTTTTCCATTAGACTTCCAGCTTGTCCATGTGATCTTTAGCAAACTGCAGAGGGGCAGCAATGTTCATCTTGGAGAGCAGTGGCTTTCTCCTTGTAACCCTGCCATGCACACCATTGTTGTTCAGTGTTCTCCTGATGGTGGACTCATGAACATTA